>VYZP01005570.1:304-25492 GCA_013400635.1 Hypocryptadius cinnamomeus
TACCTTGATGATTAATTTTGTGCAGCAGCATCAGCAACAGAAGCTCAGCCCCCCAACTTGCCTCTTGGAATTTCCCCTTGGTTTCTCCCATTTGCAGGAGAGATTTAATCGTGGGTAGTAAACCTAAAGGGTTTGCTGGTTACCTCCACTGCCGCCCCCTGTGTTCTTCATTTTATTTGAGATTTTCTGTGTGCTTGAACCCTGAAAAGGTCAAGTCTCATGTCTTGCCAGTGGTGAAGTGGCTGTGAAGAGCTCCCCAGTGCTCCCAGCCCCTCAGCACTTAGAAATTTCTTGCCATTAACTTGCACAGAGTGTTCCCTCCCAGTCACTGCCTGCAGCCATCTGGTGGCAGAGCAAAATGTTGCCTGGGGGTATCTGCTTGAATTAATTTGCTTTGGCTGTATTTGCACTTTTGTTTACCATTTGAGCAGTGACATTTATTGGCACAAATGTGCTAAGGAAAGCCAGTTCGGGGAGAAATGTCAATATTTGCTCTGAAGAACAACCAGGCCCCAATTCAAAAACACACTTACTAATTCTAAGTACATGGATGTGTCTCATGGATTTTGTTGAATGAAACCTGATGCTGGGAACAGAAGCAATGCCATGAGCTTTCACTCATCAATTAAGACAAATTGGTCATTGCCCAGCCTGAGCTAAGATTGTTCAGGATCTATCTTCACTGTACTGAATCTGAAGAGATAAAACACAGGCCAGGGATTTGCACACATTTGGAAAAACATAGCCCAATCACGTCTGCAAAGAGAAAGAGGCAATGCGGTTGGTATGAGGAATTGTTGCAGTGTTGAGTCTCTACAAAGGCTGCAGTGAAAACAGAGTCCTAGAGGAACACGACTGCTAAGAATATGCTAAAAATAATGCTGGAAAGCCTTGCTTGGGGAGTAATCTACTGTTCTAGGTCTCCACAGGTGTATGGGCAAAACAGACCAGAACTGTCAGGATGAACCCATGGCTTTTATATAATCTGTAGTTGTCTAAACACATCCACATCAGTGAATTTTGGCTGCAGAAGTGATGGGGGATTTGCAGTCCTTGCTATAAGTAGATTGTGGGTTTTTTTCTGATACTTATTATGTGAATTATAACATTGGTGGGGAAACATACTTGATTGAAGCTCCTGTCCTGTCAGAACAACTCCAAGGAAAAAATACGAGGCTCGAGGATGAGACCACCATGTCAAATTAAGCCGCAACAATAAAGACTTAGTACAGGAGCACCAAAAATTCCTATATTAATGTTGCCTAAGTTTTCCCATTATAAAAGATTCCAATTTTTTCCCCCAGAGATTTGGAAAGGGTCAGACTTGCAATTAAGATGGAGCTGATTGATGTCTCTGAAAAAACCAACAAATTAGTTCAGAGTTGCCTGTGCCCTGTAATGAAAAAAACCAAACCCATTCCTTTTATTTTATTATGACCTGTAGAACTTGCCTGATGTTTCTGAGCATGTGCTGCCAGCTCAGCACTCCCCAGCCCCTTCAAGGACTCTGACAAAGGGAGTGGGTTGTCCAGGTCTCTTTACTACAGACAAACCCTGAAGAAGCTGGGTAGGGAGACTGATATGTCTGCCCCCAGAAACCCCTGTGTGATTTCCTAAGTGTCACGAACCAGGGCTCAGGTGGTACCTTGAGTTATTCATGGAGACTGAGAAGTTTTTGGTCTAACCCACTGACATCCCGTGGTGAATTCAGCCTCAACTACAGACTATTCCTACATTCTGCCTCTGGTGATGTTTTACAGCCATGTAAATAATGGAATCAGGCACTGCATCTCAAAAGTGGCTGCAGTGAATTCACACCATGGTTTGGTTACATGGAGCCGTGCTCCTGCAGAGGCTGTTTCAAGGAGGACAACCTGCCCAAATGCAGTTCACCTCTTGCTTTGGACATGGCCAAATTATATCCTACATCTTGATTTTCAGCTGAGAAGTGACTTGCTTGCAGTTTCGTGAAATACGACATCCCCCTTTCTCTTCTCCCCCTACTCCTGAGCACGTAGCAATGAATATACCCCTATGGCCAAGTTCAACAAATTATCAGCCAGAAATTTTAATCAGATATTTAATCTTTCAACCATGTAAGTGAGATTTTGTGTTTACAGTGGCAGTAGGCCAGCTCAACCTCAGAGAAAAAGATTGTTAGTAGTGTCCTTGAAGCTGGGGAGCCAGAGAGCAGTGACTCCACTGAGCAGGTCTGGCTGACCTGCAGCTGAAAGGCAGCTGTAATCACCACATCAGTACCTACAGCACTGTGTGCTTACTGAGCAGTGGAGAGCCAAGGAACTTATTATCGTCTTTGGAATATTGCTGCTCTGTGCATTCAAAATTATTTAGTATAGTAAAGAAAAGAACTAAGCTTTGGTGACAGGAGGCCACAGCAGATGAAATTCTAACATACTCTGCTCCTGAATTTGCCAAATCCTGGAGTAATGGGAAGCATCTTCCTAGATCAAATGCCAGTAGTGAAGTTAATGAATCTTCCTGTTTCAAAAGTTTCTTTCCTCATACAGATGCCTTGGACAGATGCATGCCTAAGTGTAGCCATATGCACATTATTCATTCCTGTTTGTAAGGATGTCATCTGATGCTGCAAAGCAGTACATGAACAAGTTGGTTTTCATAATGTTAACCCTGAAAAGCATGTTGCAAAGTAGAATATGTGAAGTATTTTTGAGACATACTTGTTGATCACCTTTATGACTGGAAGCTAGAGGTCCAGTATTCTGACATTGATTTTGCTGGGTATAGTCATGGAAGGTTTATTTCAAAATATTCTTATGTTATGCCCAAGGCCTGAATGCTTTAAAAGTCTGGGAGGATTTGGTTGTCACCAGGGTCTGGGTGGGGTGGCATAGGATCAATTTCTCATTTGCCCTAAGTACAAACCTGAGCTCTCTGGAGCAACTAAGCAATCCTAGATTAGAACAGGAATCTTGACTTCACCATTCAGACTTCTCACATAGAAATGTGAAACCCTGTGGGGAAAAAAAAAAATCTTATTTCCTCAGTGCAGATGTGTCTGCAATCAGTGATTCCTGTCAGCCCATCAGAATTCCCAGTGGTGAAATAGCAGTTTGGGAGGCATCATAATTCTGTACAAGGAGCCTAAAATTTATTTACCTCGACTATTTGCTCGGCATTTTTCTGGTAGCCATATGAGAAGTGGATGCTAGGAGATAAGTTTGGATTGTTTATACTTCATTAGAGTCTGAAGAGGTTATACCACTATGTACCAGGGTCAAGTTTTAGTTCTTTGTTGAACTCTCTGACTCTTCACTGGAGGTGCAGACAAATTCTGCCCAAGATAGGGATAGTGTTCAAGGAAGGGTGTGTATATAGCTCCTGTCTCACAGATTGACACAACCTTTGCTATTTCTAAGTAAAACATACCACGTTATGGTCTTCCAAAATGTAAATGCTTCCTATGACTTTGATTGCTACAGTGTAATTGCAGTTGTTGTTCACATAACTTGCTTAATATGATTAATGTCATAACAAGTCTGCAGACATTCCTCAGTTCTTTACCTTGACAGTGGAACAACATTGGTGACAAAGTGCAGGTTAGGGCATAATGGATCTCTCTTTTTTTAAGGAATTACCTAGGAGTGCTTACAAAGATTCCAGTGTTGACATTCACTTATTGGATAATTTAGTTCATCTTTTTTTCCAACAGAATAATTTGATTTCCCTGTAGAACTGTGCGATGTGCTGCTTCTGAAATAAGCTGGTTAGCACATCTACTCTCTACAAAAAACCTAACCATCCAATGGGGAGAAAGAAGTACAGAGCATATATTAACTATAGGCATATTGTATATCAGAATAGATGTCCTTTTTTTCAGGCCAGTATCTGATGGGAAAATGAAATATGGCCTGTACATTTATATCTAGTAGGGATAATAAGTGTGAAAGATGGCTCAATTTGGATTGAGGCCAGGACACTGACGTGAAGCCACTTTAGTGGCATTGACAGACGATCTCTCCTTGTCAATAGATAGAAAAACATCCATCCATTTTCATTCTCCTGGATCTTTCTTCAACATTTTACACTCTTGACCTGAAGATACTCCTGTTTCATTTCAGAGTGTTAACAGCAGGACAGGGCAATGTAACGGATGGCCAGGTCCCTCTTGAAGGGATGGCAGTGACTGCTAGATGTAGAAAGCTGTTTCTGCTGTTGGAAGACAGCAGCACTAGTCAAGTCCCCCAAGGATCAGTTCTCTCTCTTCTGCTTTTCAGTATGTTCCTGCCAGCTGGATGATGTTCCAACTCTTGGAACACCCAGACAGTTCCGATCCACCTTCTTGTGGTACAGTCCTGCTGTTTGGTTAATGTGACCAAGGTGACTTTATCTGGATGAGAGCAGTACATAGATTAGAGCTACTGGCTGAAAGCTGAAGCCTGTTATGATCCAGAAAATACTGACAGAAGAAAGTTTTTTCGAAGAGCTGGTATGAGATGTGCTCCTCTTGGTGGGAGGCATGAACCAGAGCTGGTCAGTCACTCCCATGCACTAAGGGTGCTCTCGTGTTCCTCATTGTTCTCAGAACCTCAGGCACCACTGAACTGAAAGAATCCTTGCGACTGGACTACAAGAGAGGAACACACAATATTCTTGATCATCACTAGCACACGGTAGTTTTAGCCTTCTGTGCCAGTGTTTAACTGTCCTCGCCATTTGAAAATTTTCATTTTATCATCGAAAAATATCCCACACTGCAATTTCACCTAACATTTTCTCATTTTATCTATCTAACGGACAGAAAGGACTTTCATTTTTACTCTTTCTTTCCAGCTGCATTTTATGTATTTCAAATGTATTATCACATCTTCCCTCTGGACTAAACAAGCCCATATTTTTGTCATTCTTTCTCTGTAAGTCATGTTGTCTAAACCTCTGATTATTCATGACTTTTCCCTGTTTGTCCAAGTCTCTTATGAAATGTCTTTTCAATATGGGCACAGTTCTTTACAGATGCCTTCTAGATGCTGAGCAGAGTGGAGGGATTTCTTTTAGTCTTAAATAAAATATTCCCTTTTAAAAATCCCCATAGTTTAGATGAGTTTTTACATTAATGTCATAAAATTGACTCACACTTTATGTGTGGTCCCCCACATTCTCTAGCTCAGTTTTGGAAGAACTGTTGCCTATTCAGTTCTTCCCTGCACTTGCATTTTGGCTGAAAATGTCTTTCTAGCAGTAGTACTTTACTCTAGTCCTTCCTGATAATGTTATTTTAAACACTGTTTCTTCAATGTGTAAAGATCTTTTGAATTCTAATCTTACCTCCCAAATGTTTCCACCATCTTCCAAGAAGTAAGAAATCCTTTCTGATATTTTCCAAGTTTTTAATAAAAATGTTGACTCAAGATGGAACCCCTGTGGAACTACAAAGAAACTTCACAGTCTGGCAATGACCTGTTCCCAGCTACTTGCTAAGTAAAGTTTTCCAAGCAGCTGCTTTACAATAGTTTTGAGCTCATGTTTTCTCATCATTTCCTTAGGAAACTGTCACATGAGACAGCGTCAAAAGCCTTGCTAGCATCCAGATATGTGACATCAGCTCACAAAGACCCATATCCTACTAGACAAGAAAATTGAGTTAGGCTTAAGAGAGCTGGTGTTTGTTTGACAAAACCATGCTCCTGTGCAGCTGCTATCTCCTAAGTAGTTTGGCTGTCATCTGATCTTCTGGCTATATATATGGCTATACTATACTGTACATGTAGAGCATTATGCTCTATTATTTTTCTGGAAATTAAAATAAAGAAGACAGGCCATGGTTTGTGGACTTCGTATTAAAAAAAAAAAAAAAAATTGCTATGTTTACTCTTTTCTGGTATTCTATGACTTCTTCCATCTATCTGGAGTTTTTGGATCACTGATATTGAGTCCAAATTTGTTGTAGTGAATTTAGCCAATATTTAGTCAATTTTTGACAATATCTAAGTTCATAAGAGATAACAATCTGGAATTTTCTACTTTACCCCTGAATAATGGTGTACTAAAAACTTTTAACAAATGAGTTTTATGCCAGTGGGGTTAACTGCAGTCAGCATTTGTTCACCGTTCATTCTGTTTAGTGAAGAGCAAAATAAAAAGAACCAACTTGAATCAATACTCTTGCAGAATAATGCCTCATTTTTACTTTGTCCAATCCCTTTGGACTTGTGCTTTGCCTTAGCATTTCTGATTTTCTCTCTATGGCAAGTGATGTTCCTTAATGGCTAGCCTCAGTAATGTGCCGTGTATTTTACTTTCTTTTTTATTCTCATAGAAAGGGTTATTGAAGAGGTTTAGCAAGAGTAATGATCAGTTCTATCTGGAGCTGTTCAAGATATTTTCTCCCACTCTGACAGTCATTGGTCTGGCTCCAGTTATTCACGCCTGTGCCACTTCCTGGCCAGGCAAAGCAAGGCAGAAAGCCTTCAGTGAATCAACGTGTGCAGAAACTGGTCCTGCATTTTCTCAACAGCTGAGGCTACTCTGGATTTGTCATATTTGTCCTCTACTCCTTTGAATGGTGTCCAATCAGTATTTGAATCAAGTTTATGGTTTTATGAACTATCTCTATGTCCTCTTGGCCTGAGTGGGGAGCCTAAAAAGGCATGTAGTTAAGCTCTGGGACAAAAGTTGTGGTCAAAGATGCTTTAATAGGACCCTTGATAAGAAAGAGAAGACTGTACAAAAAGCAGGGACCTCTTCAGGTCTTGACCAGTGGCAGGGAATTGAATGACTCTTCAAAAGCTGATCTTACAGCTCTCCATTGTTGGTACCAGTGACACTTTCTGTATTGCATCTGTCTTTGTGTCTATTTCTATATTACCTTTCCCTGCACATTTTCTGCTGTAGGAAGAGGGAGACATTCCTGAATGCATCACTGCAAGAGGCTCACATACTGCCATGATAAATGTGATACTGGAGTGTGTACAGAATTAAATAGGATAAATAAACCTTAACGCCAGCATTTTAGCATCAGTATGACTTTGTTTTGTTATGTACAGCTATTGTCACATTGTGAACGATTTTGGGAAAATGGAAAAATTCTCAGATTATTAGTTTGATCTTGGTACTCTGCCACAAGACTGATGGGAATTTGGGGGCTTTGTTCTGGGAACAGGAATGGTGGGCAGGCGTGGGAGATAATATGAGGAAAGAAGGCTTATTGGTTGAAAAGATAGAGATTAAGATTAGAGGTTTATGACACATGACGAATCTCAGCAACCCTTCAATTTCTCTTTCTTTTTGTCACTATCAAAAGGACAAGAGCACCAAGAGGCTCACTAAGTGACTGTCCAAATCTTCAGACCATTGCAACGGGGCTTGTGCAGAGGGTTACTGCAGAACCCTCACTGACTTCTGTGCAGCTGCCCGAGATGCTGAGGGAAAGCACATAGCATCACTGTCATTCCCAAATGTGCCTTAGCAGCTACAAAGCCCAGCCAGAGGCCAGACCAGCCAGCCCCATGTGGGTGACAGCCCTGAGAGCCTGAGCTCGCTGGGGAGAGCCCTGAACTCACAGTGTCAGATCAAGACAAACTGCACATGATGTGTCGAGATCTGGCACAGAGCCCCCCAAGCTGGCATGTCTATCTGAAGACCTCCACAGCAAAAATGGAGAACTAACTGTACTGAGGACAAGCAAACATCATAGGGAACTTTCTCCTAGCACAATGCCTGTCATTTGACTCAGTTGCTCTGTGACCAGTAACATCTCCCTTGTTTTCATTGCTGACAGACAAAAGAGCAGCAGCTCCAAAGATTTCTCAAGGCGGTTTTTTTCAGGCTAAGATGGACACAGGACCCAAGTAATCATCCTCAGAGGTTTACGTCATCCTCTGGTGTCTTGCCCATCAAAATAGAGCCTGCTTCAAAGAAATGACATAGCCCCCTCGATGGCAAAGAGCATGCACTGGGAGAGAGCTCTTGGATTTCTGACTGCTTCACAGCACACGTCCTTGACTCAAAAAGATTCAAGCTTACCAGAAGCCCTTCAACTATTTTTTGTTTCATTTTCCCAGTGCCCACCAGATTAGAACACAGCTTGGCAATGTCACTAGGAGAGAGAGAAAAGGACAAAAAACCAGCTGCCAGTGTTTCAACTACACTGTTGGAAGGGTTTGTGAAACTTGCCATAAAAGTACTACAGACAGAAATGTTCTTTTCTTTGTATGATTTTTGGAAAGTTTCAAATTTCAACTGGTACTGTGTGCAAAATCAACAGGTCTGTGCAAATATATCTGGGTCAAGATTGACAGGTGGGAAAAGCTTGCAAGATGCTGTCAGAGCCACAGTGATCTCTGCTCTGTGTGTGCCAATGGAAGAACTCCCACTCTTGCTTCACAAAGATAAGGGTCTTCTATAGTAAAATGAAAACAAGGAATCAAAGGGTAAGAATCAGTCCTCTAGTATCTCATCCTGTGTGTGACTTGGTCAAGGGATATTCATGACTCCCAGCATCAAAGACAGGATGAGAAGGGAAAGTGTGGGATGCTCGGTTTATTCCCTTGCTGCTGCCTGTAGGCAGGAGAGGAACTTTAATGGACACTCATGATTTAACAGAAAATGGTGCTAAGCATCATTTTTCTAACCTAATTTCTGACATTCTCTCAAGCATCAGGATATTTTTAAGTACTGTTAGAATGGGCTTGTTCCCCTGCATCCTGATGCAGCAGCCCACAGGAACATATATTCAAGATTTCCACTGCAAGCATGAAGATGGAAAAGCTGAGATTATCATAAAGTCACATGATTCTGGGAGGCACAGCTGTAAGAACTAAAACCAGAATCTAACAGAGTTTTGATTTAACTGGAAGAATAGACAGCACTGGCACCGCATACTTGCAGTAACATTTATACTTACTCTATCTTTTTCTATTTTTCTATTTTTTGATTTTTTTTCTGGAGTTTCAAGAGAGGAGCACTCAAGAGACACTTGCTCACACTCAGTTGTATGTGATTAAATCTGTTCTTTGATGTGTTCTAGTGGTTTCCAGAGAGAAACGTGTATCCACGTCTGCTTAGACTCCAAGCTGGTCATTTCCTTCTATTTCTGTTCTGGCCTTGGGTCTCCATCATCCTCCACTCCTTGTTCCTGTCCATCTGTAAAACTCATAAGGCCAGATTTAACACAGTAGTGTACACAGGCAAATGATGACTTGGAAGTGCTTGAAGGAAGGGATGTGCTTCATGATTCAAGTGTTTGTGTCGTCTCAGCACAAACTCTGACAAAGAGAGTCCTACACATGGAAAAAATCTGTCAGCTTTTCCACAGAAAAGCCTATTCTCTTGTGTTATGACCATCAGAACAAAATGCAGAAAATCCTGTGGAGGCTTCACCTCTGTGTTTTGACTGAGCCATATTTTTTAAAAGTCTATAAGCAAAGCCTGAATTTTTAAAATACTAGTGGGCTTTCAGTCAAAATGGTGCAAACAGCACAGTCTTTATCACAGTGAACTTCACAAATATCACATCAAGTCTTAGGAATATTTTGATATTTTTATTTTTATAATCAGTGATGGAATGAAATTAGAAGGAAAATTTAGCTACTTTCACAGTATAGAGGTGAGGAGAAAAAAGGGGTTCCTGCCCAGTAGTTATGGAGCTGGCCTAAGGGAGCAGAACCAAGGTCTAGTGCTTGCTACAATAAATCCTCAACATAAAAATGCCTAAATATCCAGAGTGATAACTCCAAACATGGTTCATGCTGCTGTCACTGCCCTAAAGCTGTCTTAAAAGGACTGTCTTTAGAAAATTGCCCTCTTCTTTTAGATGAACTTACGGTCTTCCCTTTTAAACTATGGCTTAAGCTCTAAATGTGCAGAGCTTAAATCAAAGTCCTCTCCTGGCTACTTTTCCTGAGTGGGGGAGGTAGCCAGAACTGAGATACTTAACATATCATCTACATGCCTCATATAGATGTTGTAGGTGCCTAACTTTGGGCTATAGATATACCTAAAAACTCAGTGGATTCTTAGCCACCAGATAAGCCACAAGCCACTTTTCAATGTCTCCCAGCAAGGGTCCTAGAATCACGGCATTTGACCATTTAGCAGTAAATACAATAAATAGCGGTCTTGTATTTCACAGTTTTGTTGTGGGTCCTGTCCCTTGATTTGTTCACCTCGTCACAGCTTCACCCTTGGTAAAGGGTGACCTGCAGCTTCTGAAGAGAGCTAGAAAAGGGATATACAGCCTGTCACCATAATCCTGATAAGTTTGGGGTTTTTTTAAAATTATTCTATTATATTGAGTAGCTTAATCCTCACCAAGAGCTTTGAGAATGTATCACGGTTACTCATCATCTTCCTCACAATCATTATTGTACCTACCAGTTACACCCAGGCATCACTAGGCTGAGATGTAAAGCACATGGTGGGAGGATCAAGCCAATAGCTCCTAATTCAACACAATTTTCAGTCCTTGTGAGGAAGAAAGGTAATTTGTGGTTGTTCACATTACTGTGGCACTTCAAAAGAGTACAGGGGGCTTTCTGATACAGCCTGATACAACAGTGGCCCTTTGGATCTAGTAAAGCAAGCCACCTGATGGGGGTCATTCAGGACATCCTGAAAGACTGTGCAAGGGGGCACATTTTCTGATATGTTAAAAATATCAACTCTTTCCCCCCCTCACTTTCCTACTAGCAATTAGGTTGGCAGATCAACTCTTTCTGGGTGAACTGGTGTGGGTTCAGGCTGCCAGACAACGTGGTCTTTGCCACTGCTGTTTTCTGCTCTCAATATTTTAGTGAGTTCCTTAATGATAATGGACAACCTCTCCTAACCTAGTCAAGGGCAGGCAGAGTTAGCTTCATCCTTTATGGTTTCCAATAAGACCTCATTGATCCACAAGGGAATAATGACACAAAAAGTGAGTCTGAATGCAATGGCCCCCAAAACTTCCAAATCAGAGAAACCTCCTTGGAGCTGCTGGATTATTAAATGTGCTCAGTTGTGCCCATTGGGATGATAGAGAAACTAACTACATGGATGTGAGGGAATGCCCTGCTGTATGGGAAAAAAGCAATGCCCAGAAGAAAACTGAGATAGTGCCTCCGTGCCTGGCACTCTCTCCTCCGGCAGAGAGTGATCTTGCTGCTGACAGCAGCGTACCTGGGTGTTAACATCCCTCCCGGACAAAGCACAAGGACATAGTCACCCCAGCCAGGCCACCAAAATTTGCAGTTCAGTGGGAAGCATCTGCCTCCTGCATGAGAAGGCTGCTTGCTTACTTCCACGGGGGCAGCGGAGGAGGGGTGGGAAAGGAGCCCCGGGGGAGCCGCAAATATAATAAATAACCATTTCAGCTGTTGCAGCAAGAGCAGAACAGACCCAGGGAGGACAGCCGGGGCGGAGGAGGGGGCTTCCAAGCAAGTGCCTGGGTTTCGGCGGCCGCCTGGCTGCCCTGTGGCCGGGCTCCCGGGGCCGCAGGACACGAGTGTGCCCCGCGGTCGGCGGGCGATGCCGGGGGCTCGGGGCCGGCTCCGCGGCGCTCTCGTTGTTGTTGGTGCGCTGCAGGAACTTGGCAGGGCCGCGCAGGCCGTCCCCGCTCCGGGTCCCACAGGCAGGAAAAGTCTCCCAGCCTGCGGAGGAGACAGCCTGGCTGAAAGAGCCCCGCCAGCTCTGCTGCAGATAAGTTAATGTACACAGAAGGGACGTAAATTACCACGACCCTCAGCAGCAGGACATTGGCCAGGGCCTGTCAGGAGGAGGACAAGCGCCGGCGAGCTCCGCGCCTCGCTGACATTTACCTCCAGATAGAGCCGCCGCTGCCCGCCGAGGAAGGGCCTGGTGGAGCCAGGGCTTCCTTGAAAACAGCTGCCTTGTCCCTGACACCTACAAACTAATGCGGTTTTAATCAGGGGAATTAACGGAGGGCGGTGCACTGTTTTCCCAAACCATTTACATGGGGACGGCAGCCTTTTCCCCCCTCCGCCGCCTCCTCCGTGGCTCCACTGCCATTTCCCTTATGTTTCTTTATCTGAGCTGATTTTTTTTTTTCCTGTTCCCCCTGTTCCCCCCCCCTCTCCGGGGAGCCAGACGTGCCTTCATCTCCACCCCCCGAGCCCTGACGACACTCACCTCCCTGTTTACACACTGACATCACGGTGCAGCCTCCCTCCAGCCCAGAAATAACCCCTGGGAATAAAGCAAACAGGAAAAGGCCGCTGCTGTTGCCTCCTTCGCAGCTGCAGCCACATTACCCCTTTCAGGGGCTGCACCGCACGCACGGAGCGATGCACGGGCAGTGGGATCCTGGGAGATGCTCTCCTGCCCCCATATCACCGTTGTGACATTAAATCACACAAGACGCCCGACTGACAGGCTCTGCTTGGCAGAGGGATGGCAGGGCTGAGATGGGATCACTGCATCCAGGTAACAGAAGGAGTCAATGGGAGGGCCAAGGCTGGACACCAAGTCTTCTGCTTCAACCATTACACCACAAAAATATGTTTCCCTCTCTCTCCTTCCTTGCATTTAATTTCCTTCATGAAGGGACACAGTTAAACTAAAAGCCAGGTATCCTGAATGGACAATGGGAACAACAATGGGAAAATGTCTGCGAGGTCACCCTCAGTTATTCCAAATAGTGTCTGGTAATCCACACACAGCCCATTAATTTCAGCAGGACTCCTTGTGTGGTAAGCTCCTACCCGAGATGTGTGTGGGAGGCTCATTTGGGCCCATGGAGATTTCATTATTATTGTAAGCTTCAGCTTTAGAAGGCTCCGGGGGACAGCGCTTTGCTCTCGCTCTTAGGGAAGAGCCAGGCTTAGTCTGGCTGATTTCTGTGTATTTAACATTCTGCCTGCCTTTGCTTCCATGAGCTCTGCTCTCTTGTGTTGGTTAATTACTCTGTCTGGACACCTGGCAGCAGGCACTACCGAGTCTGTGCTCACCAGAATTATGTTTTGATTGTTTAGGTTGCATAAGTGTCCCTTAAATGCATAACTTATTTTCTCTGGCTTTGGAAAGGCAATTGCATAGCAGCAAGGAATGGGTAACCTTAGGGAGGCCAAAGAGCAGGTGCTGTGCCCAGAAAGACCTTTTTGCTTTTCAGTTTTCCCCCAGAGATGCTGGGTACAGTGTGATGGTCTTGGACCAGCCTGTCTGAATCCACTATGGTTTTATGCAGTTGGTTTCACAGGCATATCTGGACATGGAGTTGGAGAGAGCAAGCACAGGAGGCTCTTTCCCAAAGCCTTTATAACCTGTGTTGGAGACAACAAGTATGTACAAAGATCACACAAAAACACTGCTTTTGTGAGAATTAATTTTTTTTAAAATATATTTACTGAGGACAGGATCTCCAGTGGTTTCTCATAAGCACAACCATTTCCATCCACATTTTGAAAGGCAGAGTCTGTGCATAGTCATGGCTATGTCCTAAGGGGTGGACTGGGAGCATTGCTGGAACATCCATTTCCCCAAAGCAGTGTCTCCCATTCTGCCACCACAGCTTGCTAACACCATACAACCTCTCAGTGACATGGCATGGGACACACATTCTCCAAGCTGAAGCAATGCCCTTTGTTGGGGCCCTCTGCCATTACCTTTTCACTTTTGGAAAGGGGTGACAGGAGAGCTACAGCCCTCCATGTGCCTTCTCCTTCCCTCCCAAAAGAACTATGAAGAACAACAAAAGTTGTCTGAGGAAGGCCAATGGCAGACAAAATGCATGGACTGTAGAACAGGTTACAAGCACTCTACAATATGACTAGTTTTGGGATACTCCAGGATGGAAGAAGCTGTCTAACTAGCATGGATAGTAAAAGATAGAGGTGATGTGCCTACCATTCTGAGTGAAAATGCCCTCAGGCAGGAATAAACTGGTTGCTTACTGCCCTGCATATCATTATGGCTTGAAAAAAGTAATGACTTTTAATCAAGGAAGCAGTCAGAGGATTGATTCTCTTTCCCTAAGTGCAGTACCTCATGATATCTCCTGGAAAAGAAGACTGCTATACTTTTTTTTTCTTTTTTTTTTTTTAGTTTGGTTGGGGTTTTTTAATATTATTTTTGTTATTTTGGTCTTGTTTAGTATTTTTCCTTTTTAATGGTGTGTGTTTTAATTTTTTTCTGCGCTGTAACTAAAAGAAAAAACTAGTAGTAAGATGTAGAAGTAGGTTGATAACCTGGTATACATTTAACAGAGAGCAATGACCTATCTTCCCTTCCAACTTACACATGCTCGGCAAGGGATAGAAATATCCTTGACCTTGATGGAATTATTCCAGCATCACCTGTTGTAATGGCTTTTCTAGGGTTGCTACAGGGTCAAAGTGTGGCCAGCGTGTAAGGGTTTGGTTGTGGCAACACCCTTTCTGCTCAGGAGAGGATGAGGGTTGGTCCACATGGGAGTCTGGGAGTGCAACATGGACAGATGGCCAAATCCTCTCCCACCTCCAGGAACTGTTCAACATCCATCCCTGGAATAGAGAAGGGGCTCGGCTCTGTTCTCTGATGTGTTCCTTCAGCTCTTAGAGAACAGAGGAATACAGGCTGCTCTGCTGCAAGACAAGAAGTGAATAAAGCAGCAGCCATTCCCTCTGTGTGTGCGCCAAGGACAGGAGCCTCCAGTGCCTCCGTCACTCCATCTGAAGATGTGGTTTCCCTGGAGAGCCAGAGTGTGTGAGCTGTGGCACTGGCAGGCTCCACAGCCTGATGCATGTTTTCATCTCTTCCTGCCCAGAATGCCCCCTGTGTTTTCTTCGAAAATACATCCACGTTCTTGGCACTGGAAATCTTTTATCTTTATGTGTTGTTTTGAGCACACCCACTGCTTCCTGACTTAAAGCAGTTATGGCATAGACAGAGATTTACTGACATCAGATAGTGGTTTTCTTAAAGCTGCTTTAAGCCAGATTGTTCTTTTGGTGGACATGACACAACTGGGCTTCATTTAGATGGAAAATAAAAATCAGTTGTCCCAAAGCAAACACGTTTGGAGCAGAAAACTAAACTATGAATGAATGTATCTTGAAATGCTGAGGGGCTAATGGGAAGGACTGGTGTAACTGTGGTTGGAGCAAATGCTGGTTTTGATTCCACAAAGGCTAAAATCTGATTCTATTTTGGGGGAACATGCCTAGCTTCATGGCAGGTGCCAGTGACTTCAAACCAGGACCATAGCCATGCAAAACACATTCAGAAATAGCTCCAAATGGCATTTCTCAGTCCATCCACAACATCAGAAGTGAGGAAGAGGACAGATTGTACAGAAGAGGTTTCCTTTTAGGCCCAGCTCCTACAACTGCTTCATCCTTTCTCCTGTGCTCAGTCAGGACCATCCCCCCCATACTGCAGCCCAGCAGGACTCCTGTGGGCTGGAGAATCCAGCCTCACATTTTTTTGTGATCTGTTGCTGTGTTCATACCCTTTCAGTGCACTTTATTTCAAAACTCTGTTCTTTCTTGTTTTCAAATGGGACTTCTGTAGTGAGTCACCCCTAAAATACCCAGTGGTATGTAAACATGCCCAAGCTCTCCTAAAAGAAGGAATCCCAGCTTTTAATACTGCAACAGACACCCTGATGAGATGCTGGCCCATGTGTATGCCTAAATGTCCAGGCATTTTCCTTCAGGATGCAGAGGGCAGGGTATAGTTTTCCATTAGTGTAAGTGCAGATTTTGACACACAGGTGCTGAGGGATTTGGGGAGGTATCTCTGATTCAGAAAAAAAAAAAAAAAGTTGTTTGACTGTACATGGATGGTCTCTGGCTTCCTTCAGGGATGCTCCCCCTTTCCCCCAGCCTTGCACTTTGAATAAGCATCCAGAGGCTTGGAAGCTTATCCAGACTTATCCAAATCTCTTTGAAGCGATGGATTAAGGCAGGAACCCTGGGACCCAGGCCAAGAAACCTCAACAGCACAAGTCGATGAGAAACCAAGAGTCTGTCCAGGGGAGCTGGCTAAGGAAAAATGAAGAAGTCCATCCCAGGGAGGCGACAGGAAGGGATCATCTGTCTGGGGAAGAAGGGTTCCATGGGGAGCTGAGTGAGGGGAATGAGAGAGGGGGAAGGGCGTGAGCCAGACTGGGAGGGCTGGGAGAAGGCTCACTGTGGTAGGCTCAGGCCCCAGTTGCCTTAAGCCAAGCCTGCCTTATGGGTCTGCGACCCTGGCTGCGAATCTTGCACAAAGGAATTATGATGGGAGGCTTCTGGTGCTCTCTGGCAGTGGCTGCATCAGCAAGACTGGTGGAGCAGCCTGTTATCCCAGGACAGATTACCTTGTGGGAGACATAAATAAGGAGAGGCAGGACAAAATCTTATGAAATAATAAATGGCCCCAAAGAAGAAGACCAGAAGGTTTCTATTCACCTTGTTCTATGGCAAAGGATAAGAGGACATTTAACAAAGTACTGATATATGGCAAAATAAGAACTGATGAAAGGAAATCCTTATAGATACAGCATAGTCTAACCTGGTGTCATTCTTTGGAACAAGACAGCACTTTGTCTACAGGTCTTGAGGGACTGAACAGAGAGTGAGATATATGGACAAGTAGCAGGGTTTTACCAATCCATTGTATAAAGATCAATAAATGGGGTGGATTGTCTGACAGTTTGTTATAGTTTTTGCTGCTTTTTTTTTTTGTTCTGGGTGGATCAAAATATTGTCAGTAGACCAGTGTTTGAACCGAGAAAGGCAGATTAAACAAACCCAAGACATGGTGGGGGGCATAAGTTGAGCAAGAAGGGCAGAGGGGAGGCAGCAGGAAAGGGGCTGGTGGTCACCTCTGCTGTCCTGCAGTCCAGCAGCCCCATGCTCTGGGACCCATGTCTTGCTGTGGGCTGAGACAGAGCCTCGACCACCCAGAATGTCTCCCAGAGCAGGAGTTACCCTTTTCCAGACACCTAGTTTGTTGTTGTTAATGTTTGTTTGGCCTTGGTTTTATCTTAGCTGTTTCATTCATCTTTACTTTTGATGGTTTATTTGTGCTACCCAAATTAACCAAACAACAGGCAATTAGGCTATTTTTACTGAGTAAAATATATGCATGTCCCTTGTCCTGGGCTTCCAAAAATGGGTGGAAGCAGAAGTAATATTATTGATTTACAGATTTTTTCTAACAGTTGATGTGGTTGTGACTGAGGCTGGCAACAGCCTTAAAGCAGAAAAGCTGAAGTAATTTCAGAGCAGAGTTGCAGCTTACAAGTGTGTCTCCACATAAGAAAGATAAATTGATACACAGGTAAAATAGGCACTCAGCTTTGAAAGCTGTTTTTCAGTTTTTACTCATTTCTTAAGTGATACAAAGACTTTTGAACTACCAAGGCTTCACAACACCCTCCCCTATCACACTGTAGCATGAATTTCAATGTGTTAATTGTTCCTGAGTTAAGTTTGTGGGTCATGGAGGAAAAAGACATCTGCTAAAATCAGCACTTCAAACTCCTATGGTTATTTTTGAAACTTGGGCAACCCCTCAGCCTGTTCCCCTCTTCTTCCATTAATTTTTTTCTTTTTCTCCACATCCTATGTGCAACAAGGAGTAGAAGAGGGAGCACAGAGCTGATGGGCTTCTCTGTAGTGCACTTCTTGGGAGATGAGAAGGTGCAGAAATTGCTAATGAAAAACTAGTCAGGCAGAGCTTGCAGCCAGCTCAAAGACCCATGTGATTTTTTTTAAGCAAAGAGGAGGCTATCATCTGGTGGTACAGTGCTTACTGCATCTACCAAGTATCAGGAACAGCAGCACAACAGTATTATGAAGGGGAGGGAGGGTGCTAAGAGGGGAAGTGACAAGTTACTTCCAAATATGAAGGAAAAAACATTCAAAATGTTTGTCTTAGAACTATTTTTCTGGTTAATGTTTAACCTTTCACTTTTCCAAAGTAATGTTCTTGTTATCAGTTCCATTGCTGAAGGTCACATATAGAATAAAAGTCATATCTTAAATGTGAATAAATAACACAAGCAGAAATTAATTGAGTGCAAGTGACTCATGCGACATTTAAGGTTTTCTTTACCTACCAATGTAAGCAAATGGTGTAAGCATGTCCCTTTTTGTCCCATGAGCTGAAAAGAAAGCAAGTGAGCCAGAAATGACCTATTGTGCCACAAATGCACTCGAGCTCCATTAGGAAGGCTCTTGTCCTTAAATCTAGCTATTCTGGGAAGCAAACAACTGTAGGACGAAGGGGATATCAGTGCCCTGGCAGGGGACATGCTTGGAGGGCAGGGGACATGCTTGGAGGGCAGAGGACATTCTTGGAGGGCAGAGGACATGCTTGAAGGGCAGGGGACATGCTTGGAGGGCAGAGGAAGGCTCCTCACTAACGGGGAGCCCTGGGAGGGCCTTTGAGTTGCATTTCACTGTAGCAAATGACAGCTGTGATTTTGACTGATGTTGGGAGCTCTCTGATAGGAATCCAGGGGATAAAACCAAATGTTTTTGAGGAATTTGGGACCAATAAATCAATCATTTCATTAAAGCAAACAAACACGATGTATATGGTTTGTCTCCTGTGTTCGGGAGTCTCAGGAGCTTTTTGTGCACGGAGGGGTCATCCACTAAGGGGATTTGTTCATGTAAAGGGGAAGTTGACTGGAAATAGCAAAGAGTGTCCTTCAGATTTCTTTTATGGTAAATCCCTAACAGTGTCTATTTATGGACTAAAGTAGCCCTACTGTTTCATAAAGGAAAAACAGGGATAGAAAAGAAGCAAATGCTGCCACATGAGGATTTGCAACAGTCACCTGGCTCACTGATGTGGTTCATAAATACGCGTTTGAATCGCACAGTCTGGAAGCATCAAATATTGAGGAACTTCTCTTTCATTGCAAAGATATTAATTTCTCATCCAAGATCCAGAAATTAGGAAAGAAAACCCTTCTTTACAATGCCCAGGGTGTAATGCTCTTGATTTTATAAATTATTTGTACATTCCAGAGCAAATCCTCTGTTGCTGAGCAGTTGTTTCCTGTAGAAGGCATAGAAACAGCAACCACTTGTCTTGTAGATTTCAGTGAATCCAAATCTTTTCTAAGATTACTGCTGAGACAATTCCTGGGATGGTTGTAAATAATTAGACAGGATTTATTTGTCCAGGTTCTTTGGTACTCTTTATTGTGCTCTGTTGATAAAAGCAGACAGTTTTAAGTAAAAAGAGAATGCAGAAAGCAGTACTATCAAGCAATCTCCTTTCTAGATAATTTATGAACTACTGTCCTCACAGTACAATAGAATCATAGAATTGTTTAGTTTGGAGAACACCTCTAAAATGATTAAGTCCAGTTGTTAACCCAGCACTCCCAAGCCCACCATTAAACTATGCCCCCAAGCACCACTTCTATGTGACCTATAAATAGTTTTAGGGATGGTGGCTCCACCAGCTCCCTGGGCAGCCTTCTCCAATGCTACATTTTGATGGTCTCACTCTCATTTATGTTGGCTTGCAGGGGATCTGTGGCTGATGAAGCATTTGCCTGAATCAGATGAAAACCCTTGTGTGTTGTGTGTTGAGGATCCCAGCTCATGGACAGCTAGCAGAGCAAAATGTCAGTGGATAGAAGAGAGGTCATGCTGGGTACATCTCTCATTTTAGGGGCCACTGTTTTCCCCACACCTGGGAAAGAGCATAACCTGCTTTGCTGCTGGGATGAAGACTGCTCCCACAGGTACATTGCAGTTATGGCCCAGTCTTCATATCTCCCAAAGGGCAGGATTGGCTAAGCCTCAGGAGTTTTGAAGGGCCCATTCCAAGGGGCTTGGAAATGGACTGTCAGAGCGTTCCAATGACCCATACACTTCTTAATAGCAATTGTCATTTTTCTAAAGTAGTCTCATTTTACTTGACCTTTTGCTCTGTGCTCTGCAAAGTTAAGTCAATAAATTAAAATCCAGCTTTGATGTCAAAGAGTTATGGTATACTCCTGAAAAGGAAAGCAGCTGTCACAAACAGATTTTGGTTGGTGGTTTTTTGGATTTTGTTTTTAGGAAATAAACGTTGGCAAAGAGGCAAATGAGTTGCTCTATTTCTCCTAATGTGAGTCTAGTTTAATTTTTAAGCTGATAACAGTAATACTGCTGCAAAGTCTCAGAAACATAAACTCCAAAGGAATGAGAGCACTTTCTTCAGCAGTAGATCTCTCCATGTCACAGACAACACTTGGACCCCTGCAAGAAACTTGCAATGTTGAGGATTGGAGAGGGGGGCTTCTTTGCTTTTCTGAGACCACTACCAAACCTGTGCTAATGCACAGACAGCCATCCTCAGCAGCATGGCAGTATTTCTCTTTCTGAACAGGAAATTCAGTATATTTTTTTGCCTACCCCAGCTCTCAGACAAGTTTTATTTCCCCACTCTTGCAAGAAGTATGTCTCTGTTTTCTCGACCAGTATCTAGAAACGTCTTCTTTTGGCATAGCCTCTGGTTTCTGAAGAGAAAGGGGGCTGTTCAGAGCTGATGTTGTGGTCCAAGTCACTGTCTATCACACTTCCCTGCTCTATTTTCACTTTTCTCATGTAACATCACATCATCTCACTTAATACATTTGTTTCTGATTACAGGCTGTGTATAATGGCCCAGCACAATGCCTTACAGTATGCTATGGCTTCATGCCATGGGAAAACATATTCGTAATTTTTATGACCCCAGTGCAGCAGTGATGCATTTTTTAAAAAACAGAAGAACATATAAAGGAATTATTTTGCAGCAGGATTAAGCATCATTACTCACAGCAGACATACACTTTGGAACTCATTAAGCCTGTGCTTTGTTATTCTTGGTATGTCAGAACATTTGCTCTAAGTGTCTCTTGGTTCTTTCCAATTCTGCTATATAAAATCCCTTAAAATTAGGCAGGACTAGTCCATAAAGCTCTTGATGTCAGATGTTGAGGCCAGATTTTCCCCTCCCTGTCAATCTGCAGGGAAGGGATTTCTTTTTTTTTCCAGCTTCAGATGGTCAAAAAAATGCTGAAGGAATGATAAGAAAGGTGGCAAGGAACAGCAGAACAGCAGAATGGGTGGGTTACAGCAAATGAGTACACACAGCCGACAGTTCCCATTCCCATTCCATACTATTAAAAAATTACAAAACAAAACTGAGGAGAGCCTGGGTGGACAGAAGGATGGGGTGGGGAAGAAAATGTCAGAGCAAGCCCCTGGCTATTTCTCATTTCATTTCACTCAGTGGAAATATGTCAAAATCAGGGAGAAGAGAAGAAAAGGGAACATTGACATTTGAGGGAGAGGGAGGATGTGTGTGAAAAATTCCATATAAATGTGTTTCCATTTTAAAGTATTCTGTGCAAAAACAACTGCAACATTTTCATGGGCTCTTCTCCTTATTTTTCTATCCTTTTTCTGTGCTCTCAGAGGAAACAGGCTGAGACCAAAGCAATGCAAAAGCTTCTCAGAGTTGTGCTACTACTCAGGGTCTAACTCCAGAAAACCTTCTGGCAATGAGATATGAGGATCAATGTCAGCCTTGATGTAACTCCACTGACGTCACCGGGACTGTGCTACGACACAAGTTATTCCTCTGAGAGGAAGTTCTCTATTTTAAGATGAAGAAGCAAAATGAGAAGCAGAATCCAATGAATGGCTCCATTCATGAAGATGGAAAGTTCTGGTAGGGTGGGCTGAATCCTGAACCGTCATTGCTACTTTTTCTCCTCAGCCTCTGTCTTGGAGGGGTTTTGTAAGGAGATGTCATTCCATACACACAGTCTAATTCCCCACTCAACATACCAGTGTCATTACCAGCCTCTGGCCTCCCACACGCTGTCATACCCTTATCAGGACACTCACACCCATGCTAGTGCCAGGACCCTTTGGTAGCTTCATAAAAAAGCAAAGCCAGTCTTATGAGTCAGGATCTGGTAACGCTAAGTGCTGGAGAAAATGTGCACAAACAGATAAGCGCAAGGCTAAGGATAGTGCCTGCCTTCTGGGACTGCCTCTGCTTTAATGTTATCCAGAAGACAAAGTTGGGAACATTAAGATCTCTGTAGCATCCTATTACTGGTCTGAAAGTCCCTAGGGCTTTACAGCTTTGAACCCAATCTGCCCAGCAGATCTTCCCCATATTTCTCAAAACACCTCCATATTTAAGAGTTCAGACTTTTACATACACATTGACATTTGTTTGCTCGAAAGCCCATTCAGTGGAAGCCATGCTTCCCATGTGGTGAGGGAAAATCAGATGTACTCAACAACACTTCTGCTCCATCAGCCTTCTCTTGATTCTCACCTTATCATGTCAACCACTTCATACATAACTCAGCTGTTCCAGTACTCAGCTATTTCACATATCCTAGGTCCAATCCCTTCTGTGGGTAGGGGTTTTTGGGTAAAAAACTGTAAGTGAAAGTTGGAAGGTTGGCTCTGGAGATTTAGCCCAGGAAAAGGGATTCTGTCCTAACTGAGCTGGCTTAGCCGGGATGAGGAGAGTTTCTTTTGTCCTCTTGTCTGACAAAACAGTTTTTCCCGAGAATGGAAATCCTCTCAGAGGTTCACACAGTGAGTGTGATTTGGGCAGACAAATAATATTCTGATACAATCATTGCCTCTTGTGTCCTAAAAAATGAAAATACTGGATAAGATCCCACATCCTGGCTTTGCGACTGTCAAGAATAGGATCTATTAGTCTTTAAAAGAAATAAATAATATACAGAAAATAATACTTAGTAGCCAAGGAGACCTATGTGAACTGGCATCTAATCAATGTTTCATGGAGGGGTTCTGGGGTTTTTTCCACTTAATTTTTTTTTTTTTTTTTAATTCTCAGAACTGTCATTAGCAAGCAAGATTTTACTGTTCCAAGCTTTCCTTGCCTTCTCATGCAGGGACGCTCCAGTTTTCTGGGCAGATTTTCCTTCTTCCTTTAGGATAATTTCTGTATCATACCAAAGATGGACTCCCAGAGCAGCAGCGGGCAAGGACTGTGAAGCCTTCTTGCCACCCCTAGAAAGCTGGAGTAGTGACCACCCCTCTGATTTTCTGTCTTTAAAATCAGCTCTCTGCATTCTCCAATTGCTATTGCGAATGTGTGACCAGCTCTACCTTGGCCAGCACCACCAGGTACCACCCCTCAGCTGCCTCACAGCTGGTGTAGTCATTTTACAATTCTGTCAGGTGTTTTACATTTGTTTCCACCTGTTCCCAGCAGTGTAAACTTCTACATGAGGTGATGAGAAAACTCTGATTTCTGTGATTTCCAGTGATGGCACGAACAGTTTTAGACTATTCCTGGACTTCTGGAGATTAGAAAATTGTGTTCCCCATGTTCATTTATTTTCAGCCCAAATCTGGGGTGTAAGGTACTCCTGCATGGCACACTTGGAACAATATTCAAATAGTTTCCCTTTTCCATCTAGCTAGTGCAATGTGGCAGCAAAGAAGCTGCCAGAGTATCTCAGGCAAGCACCAGCTATAACATACATGGTGCTGTGCTCATGGGCTGGCTCTAACAGCATGGTAAACCCCCTTGTGCCATGGGGACAGATGTGGCTGGCACCTCTTCCTGCTCTCCAGGCCCTCTGGCATTTCCCACATGGGGACAAGAGGTTTGTTTTGTGTGCAGCCTCTTGCACCAGGGCTGGCCTGATATCCTTCCAGCCCAACATACCTGCAGCCAAACCCTCAAGATCTGCCATAATTTGGAAATCCACTTAGGGCTGGAGCTGTGTTACCATGTGTGAACTGACAGTGTCACTGTCAGTGTGCATAACTCTTAAAAAAAGCAGAAATCTTTTGTCTTCTGGGTAAGAGCCAGGTTTCTGACTGTTTTTATTTGTGTGTGCCTAATTTCCTGGCTGTTGCTGCTGATAATTCTAGGGTTTTGATAGATAATACTTTACCTGAACTCCAAGAAAGAGTATGTTCCTTTGAGAGCCTGGAATACCATGTATTCCAAGGAAAACATTACATTATAGCCACAAAAGCCTATTTTGTTTGCCTGGAAGCAGCTGATGCAGCTATTTCCCTTCCACGTGATCTAGGGGCATCTGCTGGATTATTGGAAATGAAAACACAAAAGGGTATGGCAGAGAAGCAAACTGCCCCTTCAAGTCTTCATAATGCTGGCTCTAGAAAAGAGTGTGAGGATTCATTTGTGTGCCTACAGATATGTATTCTAGGTATGTATGTTCTGCATATCTGTGTGTTTGGCATCTATATGCAACAGACCTATAAATGTGTATGTATGTGCAAGAGGGAAGAGGAAAGAACAGAGGAGCGCCAATGTTTGTCCTCTATTAACCAGATCATCTTTCAGACAAGAAAAAATGCTACAACCAAGCCAAGGTTCCTGCTCAATGAATTAATGCAAAGCCAGAAAATTATGGCAGTAACTGCTGTCTGAGCATGACCAGAATTTGAACTGCTTAATATGTGTGCGTTGCTGTACACTCCATTTCCAAATAAGCTGCATTTGTAGTTGTGGGTACCACAGTGAGGAATGAGTTTACTTGAAGTCCATCAAATTACTTTTTTTTTTTTTTTTCCCTAAGCTGATGATGAGTATCTGGAAGATAAAAAAGGCAACCTAAAATGCCTTGATATTTTTTCAGTGCAGAAAACTATTATATGACATCAGAATGTAGTCTGCATGGTGAAGGGTAATAAAAGAGAAGGAAACTATGAGAAGATGGTGAAATGATTTGAAATTATTAAAGTAGAAATGGGTAAATCCTGAGCAAAGTCCTTTAATTGGTTGCTTGAAGGCAGCAGTTTTTTCTGGAAACAGCAGGCTGAGATGATTCCAAACCTTTGCATGTCCAGTAGCTGAACCCATACCTGGTTTATGAGCAAGAAGACCTCTTTGCAGGGGTCCTCCTGCAATAATAATTATAGGAATCATCATCATCAGATCCTCCACACCAAGCAGCAGAAATCTTGTACTTCTGGCTCTTCTATCACACTTCCCAAAAGTCTGTCATGCCTTCAGCATAAGCAGGTGCAGCATTGCCTTCTTCCTGATCCATGATCCTTAAGCTAGACCTCCTGCTGAGGTTGTCCTCTCCCCGAAGTGTCATCCAAAAAGTCTTTCCCCATGCTCAGAGAAGGATGATTGGATGGCTCAGACTGAGATGCAGCATGCTCATATGGCCCAGCTGTGTCATTCTCCACTAGCACAACTTGTTTCATGGGGTCTTTTCTAGTTAGGAAACCAGGGAATAGAGGCAATTCACGGTGTGGAAGAAAAGACTTTTTTTCT
>VYZP01005570.1:32291-102934 GCA_013400635.1 Hypocryptadius cinnamomeus
AATGGGCTGGGAAGAGGTTAATCCCAGAGCCGGGCAGAAGAGGCCATTGGGCAAAATATGTTGCTGGCTCTTGTCTGGATGTTTTAGCGTAGAGCTGTCGTGAAGCCTCCCAGAGCTGAAGGGTCCCTCAGTGGTTCCTATGGCTTTAAAGTGCCCGGGATGATTTAGTGGAGGGGAGGGATTCCTGATCAGAGAGGTGCCTTTTACTCTTTCTTTTTTCCCTTTTTTCTTTTCTTTTTTTTTAAAAAAAACATGTCGCTGATCAAAGCGGTGCCAGGGAGGCTAGGAAGAGCAGGATCCTAATGGATCAGCTGTGTAAAACATGTCAGCAGACAAGCCCCAGTTCTCATGTGTCTCTCAGGGAACAGCTTGAAGATTAGAAAGAAAACACACACACACACACACACACACAAAAGCACGAACAGTCCGAACCTTCTTGCTGACCTTATGTCAAGGAGTTAAGTGTTACTTGGAAGTGATTGCAATCAGCTTTTTTTTGCTTTTTTTTTTTCTTCAATATAAAACCCCAAAAATATTTTTCCCAAATATCCAGCAATAATTCAAGAAACGATGGAAAGATTTATACAACTCAGACAATGACTTATTTGAGGCAAACTAAAAACATTTGGTAGAAAAGGGCAGTGGACTCTATTGTTATCCAAATGAATCATACCCCCCACTTACAGACAGGCTTCTCTCCCCACTACCCTTACAGCCATGACATATCTGGATTTACATGACCCTGTCACTGTTTCATTTTGGACAACTTTTGGCAAGGTGTGGAATGAATATTTCAGTTTTTAGTAGGCAACCCACTAAAAAAGAAACCTCTTGTATTTAGAGGGGGGAAAAAGAAAATGGGAAAATTGTGTTAAAATCAGAAACAGAAAGAAATATTTTTGAGTAAGTGGGGCAGTAAGTGGTGATGAGATAAATATACACATGGAAGGTGATTTTACATAAATGCTGATAAAAATGGTGTGAGATTGGCCTGATAGTGCTTGCTAATCCCTTGTTTAAAATAGGATAGAGAGTTCTGCAGGAATTGTACTTGTTACATAGAAAAATTATAATACTTTCCCTTCTAACCTGAATGGAAAGGACGTGTGTGTTATCTTGGTGGGCAGTGTGAACCAGAAACACTCACTGCACTCAGAACATCTCTTGTGCTGTTTTGGCCCATGGCACTCACCCCATCCTTAATTACGGGTCCACACTGGGCTGAATGCAGTAGGGTTGTGAACAGGGTGTGGCAAGATGCACGTGGGAGCATGGACAGTGTTTTGGGTTACCTTCAGCAACACAGGTGTTCTACTTGCACTCTCACATCCTTCTTTCCAGTGCCTCAGTGATGTGGTGGAAAAGAAAAGCAAAGTCTCCACCTCAGCCACTGCAAAGACATACAAAGTATGTATGGAAGTAAAAACTCTTCTCCTGCTTCAGGAGATCTTGTACTACAACACAAGGCAGAGAGAAGAAGGTGAATAGAGTAGAATGGCTTGTTGGAAGGGATCTACAAACTTTATCTAGTCAAACTGCCTGCCCACCTCGCAGCCAAACAAAAATTAAAGCATACTAGTAAAGGCATTGTCTTTTTAAAGAGAAAGCATTGCACAAATAAGAGTCCTTAACTCCCACCTTCCCTCTTCCTCCTTTGTGGAAAATCTATCCCACAGACCAACAGCACAGTTTGCCACCTTTAGAGAGAGGAACCCTCGGAGGACAGTTTTGCTGCTTGAATATCCCCTTAAGCACATGCTTGTTGTATCATCCTGACTGTAACTAGACCTGCAGAACAAAGTTAATGTTTTCTGCCAGCCAGCAAATACGAAGAGGTAGTTACTTGATAAAGTAGCTGAAAACCTGGGGTTACATAAACAAAGAAAGAGTTCACTTCACACAAACATCAGCATTTCCACTAGAATAAATCTGTGATGCTAGCTTTAATCTCAGGCTGAGAGAAAAAAAAAATTAAAAAACCCAAACCAAAACAGCCTGTAGGAATATACAATGATATATATTTATTTGCTTCATATTTTGTACACGTTAAGTATGGGAAGATTTCTTATGAGGTGTATATTGATTTATGGTTGCGTCTTTCAGTGTATCTTGTATCTGCACACAGTTTATAGGTTTCTTTTTTTACAGCTTTCCTGTAATTTAGTATATTTTGATGAGTTATTAACTCAGTTTTATCTGAGGAATGTTTTCCAAGGAGCACAAGAGGCAAATATCCTCGTCTGCCTGGAGAGGCTGGGTGCAGCAGCTGGGACACTGCACCAGGCAGCCATTCTGTAGGGTAGAAAAGGCTTCTCTGGAGCTTCAGTTTTCAGCAGCAGGGCTGGGCTGTAATGTGAGGGTCTGAATCCCTGAGCAAATGCTGGAGGTGGGGATGGCTGATGCATCTCTCTGTGCTGGGGCCTCTTTGAGGGCAGCTTTGGCCACACCATGGGAAGGAATGAAGGGGTGGTGGCAAGGCAGCCACCAGGTACCTGGGCCACCCTCTCAGAGGAACTTGAGGGGATGGGTTGGCAAAATCTTGGGAAGCTTCAGCAGCAGCATGGGGAAGAGGATGTAGCTTGGCCAACAGGCTTTAGTCTCTTGGATCTTTTGAAAAGTTTGACGCTTAGGAATGTTTAAATGTGGAGCTGGACAATGATGATCACCTGTGGTTCAAGGCAGTGATCAATGAGATCTCTTCTGCCTCTGCCTCTCTCCTCCACTGTTGGGTATTTGGGCCTCCCACTGAAGAGGAGATGAAATCCTTTTAAAGAGTTTAGTTAGGGTGTTCTCCCGCAGAAGAGATTTTCCTGTCATTTTGATAATCTACATTTGATGCAATAACTGACACTGTGTGCAATGAGTGACATTACATAACAATGTTGTACTCTTAGCAATAACTGGAGACCAATTCATCAAACATAAATCTCTATTTAAAATGCAGTTTTATTATCATAGCAAAAATATTGACTATAAGTGATCACCGTGAAGAAATAAGGAGAAGACAGATGCTCCCTGTTTCATCTCTCTCCAGTCCTGTTTACACTTTAACCATTTTGCCACTTGATCTTCAACCTTGGAATAGCCACGCTAACCTCACTATTTCCTACTCAGCTAAAAATAAAGCCAGATGCCATTCTAGTGCATATAATATTAATGATTTTTTTCTGCATTCAGATAAAGTATTTGCTTGCTCAAATCATGTTTGCCAAAACCACTTCCATTTATCAAAGGGCTGGCTGAATCCATTGCTCCAATAAAAGGTGATGTGGTGGCCCTACTTCAAAGTAGAAGCTAGCAAAGGGCAAGTCCATGAAATTCTGTGAATTTAGTTTGGAGAGACCATAGAATCATAGAATCCTCTAGGTTGGAAAAGACCTATACGTCATCAAGTTCTAATTGTTAACCCAGCACTGCCAAGTTCACTAAACCATGTCCCCAAATGTCACATCTACACATCACTTAAATACCTCCAGAAATGGTGACTCAACTACTTCCCTATGCAGCCTGTTCCAGTGCTTGACAAGGTGATGAAAGGAAATTTCAAATGAGAAGCTGGCTTTGACTTTGGCCTCTGGAGATGGCACAGTTAGTTTGGAGGCTCAGGCTGTGGTGATGAAGACACTGCTTCTGCAGCAGTCCCTCTGCCTCTGGGAACTGGCCTGTCCTTTCTGGGGTGATGGCAGTGATTGCAGCAGACTCAGCAGTGATTTACAGCAGCCTGTGTGAGAAGAGAACAAGGATATGCATCTGCAAATAAATGCTAATGAGATGTTAAGATTATGAAAAGCCAGGAAATTCCAGAAGTTGGGGCTGCTGCTGCACCATTAGTTCTCCTGCAGAGCTGTCTGTATCTGGCAGGGAGCAGGAAGGAGGAACTGGAGGTGCTTCCAGACAGGCTAGTGCCACCAAGCTGGGGACAGACAGTATGCCTATGTGATTGATTGCTTCCCTGTAACTGAAGGAATTACCCCTGTGCTGGGCAAAATGACACCTCTCAGGGGATGAAGCTGTGCTGGGGAAGTGGAGGCTGTGCATCCCCCACCCAAGAAGCCGTGTGGCTGTTGGCAACTGGGGGATGAGGTAAACAGCAGCCTTTGCCTCATCTTCAAAATCAAAATCTCACTGGCTGTGATCCCTATCATCACAGAACTGCATCAGCAACCAAATTATCGTTGCTTTCAGTGTGTGATCCCTTGGGTGGGGAGTATAAGGGAGGAGGAAGGTCTGTGAGTCATGACAGTGATCGAAGCCAAGAAAGAATGTACTGGCTGTGTGCCATGTTGGGCAGGGGCAAACAGGGCACATGCCACACTCAGTGGCACTGTTTTGGTGCAGGATGGTGACAAAACTTGGCTTGGGGCTGCAAAAATTGGCCAGTGGGGACAAGAGTTGGAGATACGGTGACTGACTGGGTCAAGAGCTCCCTTGATTCCTTCCCCTATGTAATGAAACAGCCCTGGATTGGGGTATTGGGTATTGGGTATTTATAGCCCAGCACATTCTTTAAGCTGTGCAAACCTGGCAAGCAAGGTTTTGGCTTCAGAATCCAGCCAGCAGCCTGGGTGAGGGGTCTAATGCTCAGCCTCAGCCCATGGTCCCCCCCAGCAGGGACTGAGGATGGTGCAAAGACACAGCCTTAGGACATAACCTCCTTCTCCTCTGGTTCCACATAGTCTCTTAGCGAAGAATTATTGCATCCTACAAGACCTTCCCCTGACTTTCTGTTAACCTGTTACCCAGGCTTGGTTGAAGACCAACTTCATGTCCAAAAAGAGAAATGGCTCAGCAGCCAGAGGGGTGTCTGTTCTCTGTGAAGCACTGAATGGAAATATTTGACTTAACCTGACCCACAAATTGAAAGAGCATCCTGAAAACAAAGGCTGGACCTAAAAATATGCAATCCCATTGATACACTGGTTTTTTCCATGTACAGGAGAAATTATGTGCCTCCTGAGCTGAGTTGGGATAATTTGTTCATATAGGTTGGGGAAGGAAGGAGCATGAAAATTCCAGCACCACCTGCTTTTTTTGTTTTGTTTTGTTTTGGGGTTTTTTTTGTTGGTTTTTTTTTTTTTTTGTGGATAAACATAAATGGCAGATGAAGGACTGAAGGATGTATGTAAAAATATTTCTATTGGCAGAGATTACTGACACATTGCAGAGCTGGATATTTTACAATGTTTGTTCAAACCAGTTCAGCCCCTGGTGTGAACTGACTCCACTCCACTGAGAGGGACAGGACTGCACCACAACTAGGGAAACATTACCACCACTCAGATTTGGAGCACTAGGGACAGCTCTCTAAAAGATCTTAGAAATATCTGCTCTAAACTGCCAAACACAATCCTCTGGGAAATGTAGGCAATGTTCTTTCCTAAGCACTTGATCCACATCACACCTGACAGTAAACTGCCCGTGGAAACATCATGGGCATCGGGTGAAGCGGGGCAAGTGGCATTTCAAAGGCTATGTGATGCTCTTGTATAGAAAAAATAATACTGATGCCTTTCTATTGACATGGGAATAAGCACAGGACTTGGGTTTAGGATGATCTGGCCTCTTAGTCCTAGTAAATACTGTAGCAGCATAGGAGAAGGTATAGAGACAGTGAGAGGCTGGAAGTAAAATACTGTTCAGATATGTAACAGGATCATAAGAGCTATTAAGGTTGCACAAAGAAACAAATCCAAACAGAGACTAATGAAATATTATAGCAGAAACCTGACATAGAGTTTCTCTTAAGATATTAAAAACTGAATACTAATTAAGAAGAAATATCTTAATAGAAGGGTCAAAGGAGATTTAAGCCAGTACAAATTATTTAACCATTCATGATTAAATGCTGTTAGGAACAGAAAAGTTACATTTGCAGAGGCTACAGTGTGGAGTTGTAGGGGAAACAACAACAACCCCTTTTTACAGACCCCTTTTCTCTGGGTTTTTGGGCTGAGAAGGTGCCCACATACCATAAATGAGTGACCAGGGAATGGTGAGTGCTTTCCAAATTAAATGCTCAGCTAAGCCCCCTACAAGGTGGGGCACTTAGGTACCACTGCAGCTCCAGCAAGATCAGTCAGGGTGGAGGAGAAGGGGACTTTGTGTGCCTAGGATTGCTGAAGCCTTCAGACAGACCTTCACCCCTCCATACCCTACCCACCCCCTTCCCCCCTCCCAGCTCCCATCTGTCCCTGAGTAATTCATGTCCAACAAGGCAAAAAGGCTCTGTTTGGCTGTGGCTCAGCAGATTACCACTACATTTAATAGCTGTCTTTGGTATGACACCGTTCACCTTATCTCCTTTCTCCTTTGACTCGGCCTTTGAACACTAATCCACCTTCTAGAGCAGCCTGCACCCCTGCTTGATCTTTGTTTGCCATGATTGTATATGGCTCCAAGGATTTTAGGAGCAGTGTTTTTGTTTCTTGGGCCCACGCTGTTGCAGCACTGAAGACACATGTGGATCTGCTAGCTCCATAGCTTACTCCTGGGCTTACCCATGAAATGAGTCAGAGTTCTCATTCCGAGAGCCAAATTCTGGCCTCGAGCTTTGATTCAGACCCTTTTAAAATTTTTTTCATTAATTTTATGCATGTATAGTTATTTGCAAGGCAGCGCAGTACCTGAAAGTACTAGGCAGCGTTAAAAGTCTTTCCATGCATACCCCAACACATGCATTTTTACTCTCCCCTTGCACATACACACACACACACACACAGGAGCAGAGTTCAATAGCCCAGTCCTACCAGTGTTTAAAGTGACTTGGCCTCCTTTAAGCCTTTCAATAAAATCTGTTGTGTGCGTGTGTGGTTGATGTTTTTTTTTCCTTTACCCCACTTCTTAGGAAGGAAAGCAAATGTTTCTGGCACTCTGCTGCTGGATTGCTCACATATTTGCTTGAGGAAAAAAATTATAAAAGATGTTTGGCATAGTTTTCATTCAAAAAGAAATCCAGTGCCAGATCCAAGCATTGAAAACAAATGTGTGGCTTAACTGTCATTTACTCCAGGATCATGGGAACTGCTGCCTGCTTTTGCAGACGAGCAGCCGCTAGCGTGCTCTCCCGCGGTACCCGAGGCGCACGGGCTCCACCAGCTCGCTGCAGCTTGAGCATCACTGCTGCGCCCCCGGCTGACAGCCCGGCCGCTGATGTCAGCACAGCCACATCTCCGCTGCCGCCGTCCCTGCCGACGAGCTGTCACACACGTCCCGCGCTGCTGAGGAACCCTCCCCTCGCCTTTTGATGTGTTGTGACCAGACAATGTGTATTTGTCCTAATAATGTGAAGTTTCAGTGTGAAGGGCTCTCCTGGCCGATGGCGCTGATGGAGCGCCAGGCTGTTGCTGCGGGCGTTTGGCCGGCGAATCGCTTTCAGCGTGACACAAGTGATGGGAAACACTTGATGTCACCCAAATCCCCACCTCTTCCTGGTGTGCAGGCAGCGACACGGTCAGGAAGGAAGACCCCGACCCTGCACTGTGCCCTCTCCCTGACATCCTCCCCAGCCCCTTGGAATAACACATTTTGTGGTGGAGGGGGGAGCTCACCCCAGCCCATACCTGAGGAGCAATAAAGGGAGATTTTAGGGCATCTAAAACTGCAGCACGAAGTGCCACCTTTTCTATCTTTATCTATAAAATGTGTCCAGGATCTGGTCAAAGTTCCAGTCTTCTGCAAGGGCCTGGCCCCACATTCCCAATGCAGCATCACTCCCAGAGGTACAGTCACAGAGGCATCTGGCCGGGTGCACCCTGCAGCTCAGTGTCTGTGCAATGCACTTGAATAAAAGAAAGCTGCTCTGGATTTCACCAGCAGTTTTGTAGAAAGGAGAATTTGGTCTGCAAGACGTGCATGTAGTCCTCTGGCAGCCATCAGCTCTGCTGTAATGCCCAGCTTTTATTGACTTATGTGCAGCCCTCAGCAAGGACCTGAGCTCTTATCCAAGGGCAATGAAGCAGGAGCTAGCTTTAGAGACGTGGTGATAAAATAGAAAATTATGTACAAAGTAAAAGGGTCAAACCCCTAATCCGAAATGTTCTAGTCAGCTTGCCATGCTGGGTGTTCCTCCCGAATCAGAGATAACCCCATTTCCAAAGAGTTTGGGAGAAGTCGTTCAGCTGAAAGGAAAAAAAAAAAGGCAACCCATGAAAACAAAAACAGAGTCAGTGACTCCAGAAAACAGCTCTTAGTCTGTCTGTTCCAGTCTGAAATAAAGTCATCCCTCTTAATTCCCAGCGCATATTGTTCCTACCAAAGAGCAAAACCTTAGGAGGAAATCACATCAGTGAAGGGAACGCCAGCTCCTTTGTACTATTTTTCAACCCTGCCTTGGGAGCCAATAATCTGTCATCCCTTGAATAAACAAGCACCTTATCATATCACAAACATTTATTTAACCCTTTTCTCCTGAGCTTTTACCAGCCAAGCAGAGTGGCTGGGGAGGGGTGTGGGTAGCCCTATCCCTAGACTGCTCTGGCAGAAAGGACAAATTTCCTGTGTATTACACCCAATCTGTAAAGTGTCAGGCTGCCCTTCTTCAGCCTCCATGAGAAGCAGCAGCTTGAATCCCTGCATTTCACATAGCACAATCAAATTTTCCTGTCCCCCCCGCTCCATCCCTCCCCCGGTACATTAACGCCTCCCTCCCTGGAGACATACTCTTGATTCCATCTGAGGGCCCATCCAAATGGAGCCAGATTTAATTTCTTGGAGGTTGGGGGGGAAGAGGGGGGTGGCAAAGGAGAGTGTTTACATTTCTTCTTTTAACAAGAGACTGTGATGAACAGAGCTTTTGATTCCAAGTTGCCGAGAGTTTTTTTTTAGGAGATATTCTTTGACTCTGACATCATCAGAAAATGGAATCAGCAAAGTATGTGCATTTCCTCAGCTCCCACAATATCCATTTTCCCTCAGTGGATGTTTCTTGTTTTTCTTTTCCAGTGTTGCTCCCACACAATGGGGCCAATTTTTGTTCAGGACAAGGAAAATATAAACAGAGCATGGATTTGGAATATGAGCAAGGCCTCCAAGCTTACAGAACTCTTCAGCCATGGGGAAGGGCTATGCTATGTTAATCATCTGCCAATAAATCCTGGCTAACCAAGTGCTGGCCAGTGTCCCCAGTCACTTTGCTGGTGCCTCCAGAAGGCTGCAAATGCTGATGCATAAGACTGGCTCTGTCAATGTAATTCCCAATTTAGACTCTGTGGTGTTCCTGAGCATCTGAAAAGCATGCATTGCAGGTGAGCTTGGCTGACCATGGCAGGTGGGCAGGCAAAGCCTTTTCTCCTCTCCACTGTAGGGTATCCTAAACATCGAATTCACTGGGCAAAGTCCAGCGACCAGCTCCACACAGAAGTCAATTACTGGAGGGTCAAACAGGCCTTCCTGTGGGTCCTGGCATGTTTGCTTTGAAAGGCCGATATTATTTTAGGCAAATTAGCTGGTTTTGCTCTTTATGGGCAAACTTCAGCAGGTGAAAGTGTCCCCACATGGAGCTGCACAAGTGACCTGCTCATGCTGGCCAGGACATCATCTCTGCTGTGTGCAGCCTTGGGGCAGAGCCAGGAGCAGGTCCCCAAGCACCCAGGACATCTGCATTCTCATGGGTGAGTCTCTGAAACAGCAAGTCACCCAGGTCTGCATAACATGACTGCACTAATCTGCGACAAACCGAGTTACGCTAGAAGAGTTGATTTATGATGGGTGATATAAACCAACTGCAGTAAGGGCCTCATATCTCTGGGCTCACTGACTGCAGCTCAGAAGCTGCTGGAAAATGCCCTGTGAGACATTTATCTAGATAAAATAATGTTCAGCCATCAGCAGATGAACTTCATTGACATCCTCTGAATACATGGCCTGACAGACCTTGTACTGAGCAGCACAGACACAAGATGGATCACAGGAGGAAGTCTACAGACAAATCCTGCCCCCATGAAAATTACTGGGGCTGTGGTTCAGTTTGTCTACTCTGGGTCTTCTCTGATATTACAACCTTGTCTGCTGAGATCAACAAATCTGGTATTAAAGCCAACCCAGAGGAAAAAAAATGTATATGAGCGATCAACAACTCAACTTCCAAAGGCTGCTTTTATTAAAAATATTAAAATTGTATTTTTTAGCTCTTCCCATTGCCTAACAACTAGCGTGAGGATGAACTACTTGGAAGTTTTTATTTTGTCTGGAAGTTTTTGATTCAGATGTTTCCTCTCGTTAACAAAATGAATATTCTTGCAGTCAAGCAAGACCCAGAGAAGCCCTCAGCAAAGAAGAGGGCAAACAAAAGCTTCACTTGGATGAAGCTGGGTGATTGCCCACAAAATGCATCCATAGGTTCTAAGACTGTTTTCGACAATTTTAGCACCATGGCAGCATTTAGGTTCATTGTTGCTTTTGAGTCAACTGGCTCAAATATCTGACTGGCAAATGCAAACATGGAGAGGAATTCTTAAAATACGTCCTGTGAGGTCACCAGATGACACCACAAATCAGTCCTAATGAAAAGAAGGAAAGCCTAGGATAGAGTGAAGGTTTAGATCCAGACAAGAAATGGCAGGCAGAAGTTGCAGAAAGGCTGGGTGAAGTCTGTGAAAGCTGAGTTCTGCTCCTGAAATGCTGGCAATTTAAAGGAGAAATATGCTTCTTTTTCCACAGAAAATTGCTCAGCTCTCAAAACTCCAGAGTGGCTTGTGATCACTAAACACTGCAACAGAATCAGTTCCAGAGCCAAATTCATGCTTAGCAAAATGCAAATTAACTTAACCTCATACTCCTAGGAATAAAGCACTTATCAGAGGCTGAAGAGATGCATTGGCTTGTCAAAGTGTTTTCCCCACCTGCAGCAGAAAGAAGCCAGGGAAAACTGGCTTGTGATGCTAAAAGGAAGGCAGAGGGGAGCGCCTGGCTGGCGGGCTGTGGTTTTGCTTCAGTTCTCACAGCCGTGCCTGCAGAGCCTCAGGATTCACAGCACGGACCGGCTTCTTGCAACCACGGGGAGAAAGGATAAATGGATTATTTTGGAGTGATATGCATGTAGAACCCATGCCACTGGAGAATGCAGCCAGGCTATTTTTAATGTACTGTTTCATTTTGCACCTGCTACCATTACAGAGTTGTTTTTGTTTCCATTACAGCCACTTGTCTTGAGGAGTTTATAACTGCTATGAAATGTCCTGGATCCTTGTCCTTAGCTAAGGAACAAAGACTTTTATCATTTGAAAACAGAAGAAGGTTAGTGTGACAGCATTTAGAGTGTATGGAGGGGAATTTGGAATAATTTTATGGGGTTTTCATAATTGTAATTCCTAAAGGCCATTTAAAATCGCCTCCTTTATTCATACTGAAATGGAGAACACAGGCTTACAAGGACCTGCCCCTAAGGAGCTTGCAAAACCAAAATTGCATGAAGAGTCATTCTCAAGTACTTAATCAGCCACAATATTTCAATAAAATTATGAAATAAGAGATAAGAAAGCTCGGCCCTTTTTCCCACTCCCACTGTGCAGAGGGCCAAGTGGAGCTCAGCATCTCTTTGGAAGGTAGGAGGCTGGTGCCTGGTGCGGCACTGCATTGCCTTGGATACCACACTCCCTAATACCTTCCCACTGCCAGCAGTGCCGGGCAGGAAACGCACTTCAGCAGCCTGCCAGGGCCTGCAAGGAAGGCTGGAGTGGAAACAGCACCTTGTTTGCTGCTTGCCTTCTGCCACTGTCCCTGACAAACACCATAGTATGATTTAATTGTGCTCATATTGCAGTGTGATCCCACTGAGAACACCTGTGGGCACACCAAAGCCCCTAAAACTTGGAGGTCTGCAGCCTTTTGTGGCTAACTTGAAGGCAAGGGGTCTGCAAATGCTCCCTGTGCCAAAAGTGCTCCTGTGTTTGAACAACAGCCATCTGAGCAGAGCCATGCTTTCTCCACCAAGCATACACAGCAGTAAGAGGAATATTTGTGGGTGTTTTCTTCCTGTCACACAAAGCTGGTGGGCTGGCCATCTGCTAAGCAGCCTTGCCAGCAGTGATCAGTCTGGGAGCAATGGTCAGCACCCACAAGACATCTGCAGTTCTGCAGAACATCCACCAAACCTGTTGGAGATCTGTGCTTTTCTGACTGGGCTCTCCAAAGACCCTTCTCAGCCTGAACCCTGGCAACACTGTTGTACTCAAGACCATTTGCCTGCTTTCCTTTAATGTTCAAGCTCTTGGGCAGTTTGTTTTGCAGTCAGGATAATAATGGTGAAGGTCTTACATATCACCTCCATTATTAATAGTCCTTATGAAGTCTCCTCATCCCACACATTCTTGTGTAAAGCCAGGAACCAGGGAAGGTGTGAAGCAGGCTAGCAGTTTGGGGCGACTGCTCAGCCCTGCACTGATGTCGATTGACTTCAAGGGGGAGTCACACCCTGGGTTTACATGAAAACAAGGTCTGGGAGTACTTTTTTGCCCAGTGAGGTATAAGAGAAATCAGAAATAATGGTGCAAAACTTCAGTATCAAGAATATTTAAGACAATTGGTCCAATGTCTTTGTAAATCAAGCCAAATCCATAAATCCAAAACTTTCTGAATTGAAATAACGGGTTTGGGTCCTCTATCTATATTCATCTGAACAATAAAAATACATTATTCCCCTTCTGACTATTAATTCAATTAATTCAGACTCCCAGACCAAATTTATTTTGACAGCCTTTGCACTCTCTCTCCTTGGCTTTCTGCAAATTCCTGACCAGTGACTTTGCTGGCAGTCATCTTGCCTGGACCAGGAGCAAAAGTGCTTAACCAACTAATTGTAACAATTTCTGTCAGGAAATCACAATTAATTACGCGTCCGATTGAAAGTTTGCACACATTTGAAGCTTGCAAACATTTTATCCAAAAAGTGTTAACCTAATGAGATGCCATGGATGCCTGCCAAAGGGGGCTTCAGGCCCCGCTCCCGCTGTATCCTAGTAAGGGAATCCTCACACTGCAGCAGTCCCACTGGGAGGATCACACTCAGGCCACTGAGTCCTTCTTATCACGGCTGCCTGCCAAATTCGTCTTAGGAATAGTGTCACTTTGTGGTACCTCTATTTTCCTTCCCAATAAAATAATAATTTGGCAGTGCCTGAGATGATGATAGTAAATCAGTGTAAGACAGCAGAGGTTACCGATAAAATTCAACCTATTTATCAAGCCACGTCATTTTGCTATGTTAGCTGCAAGCCGACATGGGCTACTGTGCTCTTAAAGTCAATTGCTTCAGAAAATGAAATAGGTAATGTTCTCAGGAAAACAGGGAAGCATGACCTCCCTTCATCCCAGGAGTGAATTACGGAGGGCTGGCCTGCCTCTGTTGTGTTAGCATTGCACACATTGACCCACGGCTGCCCTGCCTTGTGTACCAGTGTGACCATTGCCAGGAGCAGCTCCAGCCCACAGCAGAAAGAGCAAACATCCTCCCCACTCTTTCCATCATAACAACACATTTTGCACCCCCCAACATGGTCTGTTGCCCAGGACCCTGAGGCATTTCAAGTCTTTCAGAGTTTCAGGGATAAGTCAGTCTGAAGACCACACAGTCCTGCTCAGAAGATCCTTCAGGTCTGAACTAGCAACTGATTTCCCTGCTGTGCTACTGAAGGACTGCAAGGATGAGTGTCCCCAAAGGTCTCAGTCTCCATCTCCATTTTTCCTGCAGTGACATCTGTCTAGTTGGTGCTGATCGTTCATTCCATCATAGGATCGTAACACCGTGATGAGGATCCTATTAAAGTTAACACATAAAGTCTAAACTATGTGTGCAAATCACCCCCTATGTGTGGATTTTATAGGGTAGGACAGCATGGTTTTCCTTGAACTTGGGATTACAATTTTAGTACATATTCCCTCTCTTCCAGTTATAGCTTTCTTTTAGTTCTCCTTGCATTTTCCCACTGAATTGCCGTACTTTTTAAAGGGGGAACTTACAGGTTATCTTAAGAACAGACCACAGACTTGAAATTTGCCCTTTGTTTTCATAAAAAATAAAAGTTTTTAAGGAGGATAATCATATTCGGAAACGATGTGACTAAATGTTATCAGGTTGTCATGGTGATTACAGTCTTTTAAAAAATGTCTGTATTGTGGTTCACTAATGAGCAATATATTAACTAAACCAAACACTATTTGTCTTTTCAAGTATTATTCATATGCACTACTGAATTAAATATCCTTTTCCCCCCTGCTTTTGGAATACTGTTTTTTGTCTTATAAACACTGGAACTGAATTCAGGCAATAAACAAGGGCAGAGATAACTTTGTCACCTTTGCTATATTTCATACCACTGTGTCAAGCTGAGCGCCACATTAAGCAGTCTACAGTAGCAGACAGTGAGCGTCACGTTGCCAGCAAAATGACTCGTGTAAGGTAGAACTTTAGACTTGCAGTTTCTGACCCTTAAATTTAGATAGTCTCAATTCCAGTGTAATTCCAACCACATATCTCACTGCTGTGAGGGTTTATGTTTGTGTGATGTGCAGAAGACAAGCTGAAACACTGAAGTGAGGTACAAGTCAGACTAGTTCCAAGTTCAGCCCAGTCCTACTAGCTCGAACCTTCAAAATTCACTCTTCAAGTCTCCTAGACTTCACAAGGATTCTGAGGGGGCTTTCCCTTCTTCTGAATGGACATGGAAATGGTAGAAATGGAAGTACCTTTTAGCTCTTATGTACATGTCAAGGCAGGGTTTGCATTTCAGAAACTCTTTGGACATTAGCACTCTACCCAGCAGCTTCAGTAAAACCTCACACAGAATGAATCTGCCACAATCCAGGAGGACACAGTAGTTTTACGATTAGTGAGGTCACAGCAGAGGGGAGAAGATACATGAAGATACCTTAAGAGAGACAGTGAAAAACTTTGAGAGCCTGCAGGTCTTCCAATCCTGAAACTCTGCCATCCCAGGTTCAAGTTTGATTGAGACCTTCACTAGCCCCTGAGCACTCTCCAAACCCTGCACTGACACTGGAAGTAGGTTCAAATGATGCACAGGATTAGACAGAGCTGAGTCCTGTTAAAATGAACATCAGTCATAAATCACGTCTTTGCAAAAGTATTTCTGGTGGTACTCTGTTATTCTGCTGAAATGAAATCAGTTTTTATGTTCCTGATTCTTTTGACACAAGCTAAAATTAAAATCCCACATTTTCCTGTCTTCCTCTGAGCCTGCTCCTGCCCAAGAACTGCAGGAAATCCATGATTTTGGCTACATCTTGGCAGTTCACACTAAGGTCCCCTTGGCATCCCATAAGTTTTTCAGGCCTGCTAGAGGAATACCACATGAGCCTAGCAATTGAATTACTTAAGTTTTCCCAGGCATTTTGCAACTTTTGTTTGTAGAGTTGTTTTATGTGACTCATTCGCTTTATTTTCGTTCAGTGAGTAATATTTGGTACTCACACGTGTTTTCTTTTTGTAATATGCACAGCTATGTAATGCGTCTTCTGGATACAGAATCTCTCATGCTTCAAATTTAGAGAGAATCCAAAAACATAAAGCCTGCTATTAAAACTCATCATTAGTTAATTATGCCTAGCTTCTCTCAACATGGGTTTTGTGTATTAAGAGTACTCCTGGCTCTCCTCTTCCCTGCCTTATTTCCTCTCCTTCCCCCCAACCAGTGCAAGACTATATTTAGTTGGAGCTTTAGGTTGATCTGCAATTCCTGCTGCAAATACCTTTCCATCAGCAGCTACAGCCAGAAGGTCTGAATAAGGGAACAGTTTGCACTTCAAGAGGCTTCCTGTCTCCCTGGATTTTCAGGTTTGCTACTGTTTGTAGAGTGAGGTTGGTACTATACTCTGCAGACTAAGTGGCTGCTAACTCATCCCTGTCCCGTGCTGGCATCAGACCATGAAGTGCAAAGCATTGTCTGGTGCATTGACCTTCCAGAAATATAGGCAGCAAAAGCAAGGAAAGCATGTCTGATCCTGAAATATTTCTGGACCAAAGTGTCAGAGGATAATGCTGACAGGACTGGCAATCTCCCCGAGAAGGAGAATGAAGCAGAGGAGAGCAGTTTGTAAATCATTGTAGAGGAAAGTACAGCATGGGGATAGCTCCACGCACAGAGAAACGAAACACTCAACCCTGCTTCAAATACAGGCAAGGAAAACAGAAAGAAAAATATTGCATACTTGTGCTAGGTTTTCTCTAAGTTTTCCAATAATTTTTTTCCATAATTCCTGCCCTCCTGGCCTTGGTCATGTGGTACCCTGCAAGCTCCCTCTCCCCTGGCTTTAACCTAAAGTAAAAATAAGTAGTGAGACACGGCCTTCACTTCTTCCAGGATCCTCACTGCACAGTCTAGAATGAGAGCCTTGCTTGAGGGCTTTGGAGACCAAGGTTCAACCACAAACATCCTGGGCAATGCCTGACACCTACAGATCTTTTATTCACCTAGCTCTTAGGAATGTAGGATAAATGATTTAAAGCTCATGAGATCCTGAAATGTTATGGTCCTGGGAAGATTGTAGTACTGGAGATTAGCTGGGTTTGCTACTGTATTCCTCTCCTAAGACTTCCATTTTGCTATTTCGCTACAATTCACATTCACATTTTTACCCACTGCTGAAGTGTCAAAAAATAAACAGTCTGGATACTTTCAGTTTCAGCTGAATTTTAACACTTTAACATTTCTTAAAATGAAGCCAAACGCTTGCCTACTGAGTTTGGATGATGCCAATATATGTGTAAAATGAACATAATAAAGAGGGTAATATGGAGTATGTCCAATTGTTGATTTTTTGTCAACCAAGAGAAACAAGATGACTGTATAGCAAAGTTATCCCTAGAAGAAGAACCAAGGCTATCATACAGCAAAAAGATTAGCAGCACTTGTTCGTCTGCAAAACCTCGCTTTGTGGTATTACATTCTTGTCAGTAATTGTAATAATGACTCTAAGCCTGAACAAAAGCCAGACAATGTTGATAAACTCTTCCATGGAATTCAGGAGGCTCAGGAACAAACTCTATGTTTAAAATTTTTTTGCCCTTGCTTAACATTTGCAGGTTTGAGGCCAAACTTCTCCGGTGTTTATCACAAGAAGCCAAATTTTCTATGAATATAGTAGGAAGGGCCCTTTGAAATGATGACTCCAAATGTCAGACCTATCTTTTATTTTTACAGTGTGTACAGACTAAATAGAGCTTTCATCTCTCTCCATATTTTCTACTTTCTAGCCCAGTTCTGTTGTGTCTTGGTTTGCCTGAAGCTGCCTATAATCCTAATTTTATACCTAATGACGTGGTGTTGCCACAGGGGTAGATAGATAGATAGATAGATAGATAGATAGATAGATAGATAGATAGATAGATAGATAGCCTTTATACTAAACAAACAGTTTTGATAGAGACCTTCTTTCATATGCTTTCAAATAGCAAGCAATATTTTGTGAAATGTCTTGTAGTTGCAACAAGTATAGCCAATTGCTTATGCTTTTGTTTTTGCCCCAAAGTTCCTGTGTTAGCAGAATGTATTTATAGCGGCTACGCAATGAGTGCACTGTGCTGATTGAAATGTTGGATGTGTTTCAGTTATTGTTTATGCTTTATTATTCCTTCTTTCTTTATAAATTAGTGACTCTGTAAAGTGTTGGGGGTTCAGCCGGATGCAGCTACAGTGACTTCCTAATGTTTATTTCTGCTTTCAGTATGTCTGTATCTGCTGCTAAGCTTAAAAGACCTAGTGACAGGCACTTTCCAAAATGATGGAACCAACCACTTTCAAATCATGGAGAAATTTAGTCCAGATTCAAACTTCACAGCTTGGACTTATCTCCACACCCAACTGAACCAACACCCGAGATAAAACAGCCTTGAACTCAGATCCCAGATAAGGATGGGGTGTGCAAATTCTTCCCTTAAACCTCAGATTTGCGATTTTTTCGAAAAGGGGCTTTCCTAAACTTAGATATTACTGCCTATCCCCTTTTTGCCAGTGCCTTTGGGTGGGGGATTGCCATGCCCTCAGCTGAGCCAAATGAATAGACTTGGTGCTAATCAGCTTCAGTGCAAAGTCAGCAAAGTCACTTTAGTTCAGTTGAGCAGAGCTGGTGGCTTTTCCAGATGTGCTGTCCCTTCACCCAAGCAGACCCTGATGTGGAAATGGTAACCCCCAGTGCTGGGGCAGAGGACAAGGGCTTGTTTCATCAACTGCTTTAGTTGTTTCATCAGCTTGTTAGACCTGCAAGAACACCTCTGCCTCCATCCCTCCATGGTGCTCAAAACTATACAATTGCTTTGCTCTAAATTTTGTCCTGTCTGTAAAGTGGCAGGGGACTGATTGACAAAACCCAGCCTATTTGTATCCCTGAGTATATTCACATGGTTCCTTTGTGGATACTTTTTACATGAGTCAGTTTCTGCAAAAGGAAAAACACTGGTTTCACCAAGAAAATACAAAAAGTTTGTTTTTAATACCATAAAATGTCACTCCACTTAATTATTTCTGAAGAGATCAGATTTACGAATAAAGACTTAATAAGGAGCTGCCATAGCTGGCATATCCCCAGGACTGCTCTTTATTTACAATTAAGTGAGTAGGATCAGGATGTGACCTGATGACATGACTGCTAGCATTCCTGTAAATTCCAGTTGCAAGTGCTCTTTCACATATAACATTGCTTTTCCCAAAGAAGCCTGTCTAGTGCTTTATTTTTGTGTTTGGGCAGACTGGTGTGTTGTCTCTGGTGTATTGTCTCTGGCTCATGAGGAATGCTGAGGTGGAACAGGCAGAACATCAACTCTAGGGTAAAAAGAAATGGCCATTGCTTTGGCATGAGCCTCCTGCCTTTCGTCAGCTGATGTCCTACCTCTGGTAAAGGGGCATTTTTTCCCACCCACTTTGGTCTTGATGGAAACTGAAGGAAAACAAAAGAGGTATGTACCTGGTCTGTACATCATCGTGTCCTTCCCCTACTTAGTAAATGTTTCTTTAATTGGCTTAGTTAGCCCCTCTCACCTTTCAGCACTTCAGGAATGACTCTCTGAAGAGAGCCATGTACAGAGGTTTAGTTGACATTTAGTGACACTAGGCTCTGTAGTCTCCAAAATATGACTGATGTCACTTGTTATGTTCCCTTGGGTCTCTGGGGACAAAGTCACTCTTACCCTGAAGCATGCATTGACAATCTCAAGATAACACTTCTTTGACAGAGTCAGGGGCCTTGCCAGGGTCTAATGTAATCTCTAGAAAGTTTCCAATCTGGGCATTGTTTGTTATTTATATTTCATATCTGAGGTTTGTGTTTGCTTTGCTGTGATTTTAATATGAAGGCTGCTAATAAGAAGAAAAATTCATACCTTTTTCTGCTGGATGGCTGTGTTGGCAGGTCTGTGATCAATGGAAACAACTTTCTTCAAGGTGAAAAAAATCAAACAAACCTAAGAAAAATAATCATGGCCTGTATTCTTATTCTGCAAATAACTCCACTGGCAATCAGAAGATTGGGGTGGATGTGTGAATGAAACTGAATTTTATTCTAACTAAATGAATTGTTTAAGCCCAGCTTCACAGCACCAGGAGAGGAGTTTGCAAGCAGAAAGAGATGCTCTTTGGTTTCTTCGTTCATCCTGAACGGAGGGCTGGCTTTATTACCACTTCATTTCCCCTTTACCCTTTATTAATTCTATTGTCCTCTCCAGGACACAAATCAACCGAGATGGGGCGGGCGAGCTGCTGATGCCCCTTGAGGCGGGGAAAAGGATTTTGATGCCAGTCCCGTCCAGCGGGAGCCCTGACTGGGACTCGCCCCTGGGGAGGGCACCCGAAGGGGCCGGGGCTCGGAGCGGCGGGCCCGGGGAGCGGCGGGGCTCGGAGCGGCGGGCCCGGGGAGCGGCGGGGCTCAGCCGGCACACGAGGGCGCTCGGAGCAGCCTCAGCCCGGCACGGCTTCCCCGCCCGCCCGGAGCTCAGCGCGGGGCTGGCACCGCGGCCAGCGCGGGATGTGCAATGAGGAAATCCGCGGCAAGGAGGGGATGCGCAATGAGGAAACTGTACGCCAGCGACTAGCCCGTCTTTACTGCTCTAGTGCATTCTTTTACATGTTAATTTAATCGCCGGGGTTAATTATTTATTGGTGGCAGCGAGAACTTGAAGAGGGAACACTAGAATTTTTTATCCTGCTGTTTGGTTTGGGGTTTTTTTTCTGCTCTACCTTTGATGAAACTACAGGTTTGTAACTGCCATCCCCTGTCACTCTCCGCCGTGCTGTACCACAGCCTGAGTGCTCCCCTGCGGAAGCAGGGCACGGAGCTCCAGTTTACGAGGACTAATTAGTACCCTAAAATCACCCACCTCTCACCAGAACACCAGGAAGCAGCTGGAGGTCACTGAGAATCCACTGAGCAGAAACCTGAAATTCCCTCACCCTGTACGAATTTTTCAGACAAAAATAGTATTGGAGAAGCTGGGATGGAGGGAGGGGGTTTACATGGAAAAGTAAGACATTGAACGAAGTGTCTCCTTGCCTGTCTCAAAATACAGGTTAAAATCGATTCTGTGTTGTAAAATCTGAAATGACGTTATTTTCTGTCTCAGGACAGAAGTCCAAGGCCTGCCTAAATCAGAATCTGAAGTAATCTGGGTAATTTGGAGTAGTGCTGACAGCTGAGAGCAAGAGCTAAACTAGTTCTTGTGCCTGCTGCCCAAGGGGCTCGGGTGGGCTCCTGTAAGGCAGGACATTTGGATCATTGCTGTGAAGGGACCACATCATCTTTCCAGGTGAGTATCACTCATACCTGGGCATGGTAATAAAGCCTTTCTGGGTGGACACAGACTGCTCACACATGCTGGCTCCTCACTCAGCCCCCAGGAAACTTTGGGAAAGACAGGAGCAGCTTTTTCATGCCACCTCTGCTTGGGGACCCCTCAGAGCCATGTGTTCATGGTAAGGCCAATGTTTCCAAAACATCTTGCATGTACAAATATGAGCAGGCTATTTCACTGTTTGTGGGGTGGAGGTCTGGACAGGTAACCATGGAAAATCCCTGCCACTGTATATGGAAAAGCTGAACACCACTATTTAAAGTCATGCCATGGTGTGAAAAATAAGGTGTGTGCCTTGGATGACATGAAAACAAAGAAAATTGGTGCAGATTCAGGGATACTACAGTGTCTGTCCTGTTTATACTTGAGTCATGAATCAGTGCTTGGTGTCCCTGTGTGAAAAAGGAGACACAGACAGATGCAATAAAGAGGTTTTGGAACAGACTCGAATGTTTGCCTAAGCAAAGAGTAAAATGAAGCAAGAAGCAGGACAGGAGTGTATGATGTGGTTTACTTAGCCAAAGATGGTTCCTCCCCCATCTTGAATTCCCAAGGCAGAAATCCTCTGTATTCTAAGCCTGGTCAGCTGCTTGCATAGGACATCTCTGTTTTCCACCCTGTGAAGCAGAAATGAAAGGGGGAGGATGGCTAATGTGCCTGGATGCACTGGCTGAGGACACAGAAATCACCATCAATTTCTTAGAGCTTCTTCTAGGGTGGCTTTTGCATGAAGGTGCTCTTGTGTCACCTGAAATGGAGCAAGACAAAGGACATAAGGGTCATCAAGGCATCTAAAGGATTCAGAGACCTGCAGGGTTTGACAACAGCTGGGATGCAACAGTCTGTTGAGGTGCCAAGGTGTTGCCCATGGTACTGAAGAGGCAGGTGGGTGTCTCTACGTTTGTGGCTCAAGGTCTTAACTTCTCAAGTCAGGACTCCAACAATAATTCTGTCACAGAAGGAGCTCATGTCTGCTTAGGACAAGGCTGTGTGCCTAGTATTGCTTACTTGGGATTGCCCTGGCTGTCCACTCCCTGTCAGTTCACAGGCACTAGGTTTGCATCTCCTTTCTCTCCAAAGCACACAGGCTCAACGTCTGGAGCTGGAATTGCATGTGCATATATATAACTGGCCATGGGTAGGTGAAAGTCTCTCTAATTTATATGAATGCTAGATCTTCCTGAGCATGGGCTGGACAGAAAATCCAGGCAAAGAAAATTTAGTGAGAAAGGATTTCCCACTGCAGAAATAGACTATTTTCACAAGGAATTCAGGGCTGCCTCTCCCAGAGATAAATGCATAAACTGTGAACATTCTTTCACTTGCCTACTGCCACATCAAAGAAGCAGTAGGAATGAATTCCCAGTTTAGTTGAAGTTAAATTAAAATACATTCCAGTAAGGTGTTTCTGTACGTAGTTTTTATTTTTAAGTTGCAGTACTCCCACTGTCACTGGAAAAACACTTCACTCATAAATAGCCATTTTCCTAGCCTCGCTTCTTTACTTTCTATGGACACAATTGTCAGGGACTGCATTTCTGTCAGAAACACTCCTCTTATTACATTCTGTGGTTGTTTCTGGAGGAATCTGTTACTCACAGCATGTTGATCTTAGAAGGATTCTTCACATTTTCTGGTAAATACAGCACATGATTCTTGCATGTTCCTGCAATTAATGTTTATAAATTGTCTGGGATACAAACCAAGCTGTCATTTTTAGGTGTTGTCACAATTACAATCCATAATGTCAAAACATTGTCAATCTTTTGTCACGTACAAAGAGAAACTATGCAATGGCATGGATGTAAAGATATTTGCTGAGCAGAACACCATCTACCTTGACTGTTTGTGAAGGGATGTTTGAGAAGAAGCCTTTTAACATTAATTTTTGCAACATGTGATGTATCAGCAGGATTTACAACTGGGGCTGAAGAAGCAGAGTGATCAGCTGTCCCCAGTGCCACAGGATAGTAGGCTGCACTGGCTAGTCTGGAAGCCATATGTTTATTCAGGATATAAAGACTTAGTGAGGACATGATCAGTCACCATCACTCACATTAAAAGAAAGAAAGGGGATGCTGAAGGGCCAGAAGTCAGGAGCAGAAAGCTGTTGGTTGCTGCTGAGTGGGCAAAATCTACCATACACAGAGATGGATGGGCAGGCTGGAAAGGGAGGAGAAGCAGGACACACTTCATACCTGGAGGTTCAGCTGAGGCTCAAGCACTCAGCACTTCTGGACATAAAAATTACTCTGAAGTTGCTCCTATCATGTTGGCCTAGTCTGAGATACTTGGGATCTGGTCCTACTGCCAAAGGGAGTAGCATTACCACTTACTCTAAATAGATGTTCCCCTTTCATGGTACTTACCTTCTGCATTTATATATAAATGTTCCCCTTCTCAGAGTTCTCCTGTTCATCCAAGTAGGCTCTTTAAGTCTTTCCTCAGAAGAAGTGCTCTTTATTCCCTGATTGCCCTCTTTGCCTTTCCTTACCTTTCTTATTTTGAGTTCATCTTTCTGGCCCAGGAGCGGCAAAACACTTAGAAAGGACTTTTCATTGAAGTCCTACAAATACCTTGTTCAACAGCATTAATACTTTACTATATTGACTTGAATTTTGTCCCCAGTTGCAGTCTAGAGGGGCAGTTGATATTTTCACATCTCCACCACAATCTCAATGCACCATCAGCCCTGAAGATCTATCAGTATGGGCACTACATTTACTCACATACCCTTTGCCTAGATGCACAGACTTTACACAGACCTCAGACTCTTCAGAAATCCAGTTTAATACTGGATGCAGCTTGGCATGATTCAAAAGTTAGTAAAGAAGAGGTGAATTTGAAAAATTCTCCACCTTGAGATGAAAATAGACTTGTGATCCCTGACAGGGTTCTGATAGAAATTCTAGAGTGCTCTGAGAAGACAAAACAACTTCTTAGATGCTGCTTTTGAAACTCAACCCACACATAAACTTTAGGGAAAATCAGTTCAGTAGATGTCTGGTGCTGAAGATACAGAAGTCCTGTTTCCCTCTCTGTCCTCCTGGAGGAGGAGAGAAGGAACATGAGAGCGATGGAGGAAGGAAGAGAGGTGAGGAGGAGTCCAGGAAAGCATCAATAAACTTCTGAAACTCCTTGCTTACTGCAGGAAACTCACTGTCCACGGTCAGAATGAGAACTTCAAAAGTGTTGGTTTCTCACCTCACTGCTTTGTTCTCCATGTTGTGGAATTCTATACAAAGGTGCAGCCACGGGTCCAGATAGCTGATGTATGGCAAGAGGGTAAGGTGATGAGTACTCCTGGGTACCGTCCCCTCCAGCAAGCAGATCTTTTCAGGTGTTAACTCTATATTGAACGGAGGACTGACCTGGATTTGTCCCACAGTCACTTTCTAAATATACAGTGCTGACAAGACTTTATTTTCAGTGTCTTATCTATGAGTAATTCATTTTCTGTCTTGGAAAAAGCACATTAATAGGCAACAATAGTGTGTGAGTGAATCATAGGGCACCAGACCAGGGCCAAGTTTGGACTATCAGCAGTCTAGTCTCTGCTCTTAGCTCCTGCTCTACCCCAACACTGTCATGTAGGCAGGGGTATCATGGAAAGAGCAATGTTGACAGCTAGCTGAGGGACACTGAAAAGTGTCAGCTGTGCAAGTGGTGAGGGTAGACTTCAGCAGGAGCCAGAGCTTGTCACACCCCTTGCTTTTCATTCTTGTTGCTGCCTGTAGCCTGGGTCCACTCCATGTCACTGCATTTTGCTGGGCTTGGTAGTGACTGAGGTCAGGCCATGGGCTGTAAACCTGGTGAAGCTAAATTGTTTGAAAAAGGGGGAATTCCAGCCCTACATCAAGCAGACTTGGACTTTCTCTTCTGCAGACTTTGAAAGGTGGTGGTTTCTTAGCATAATCTTGAAGACTCAGAATGCTAAGGGTGGTTGAGTCTCACGTTGAAAATGAGCTTTAGAAACACACCAAGCTAACAAGATGGGCACACTACGGCAGTTCATTTCACCAGAGACCAAAATTACAGCTGGTGTAAATTCATAAAACTTTGTATCCTTCAGAAAAGGAGGAGTTTAAAAATAATTCAAGGATATATAGTTCTCCTAATGAATTTTTAATCATTAAACTTTGAAGGCTTGGCAAGTGGAAGACTGTTTGCCTGACAAACGGACAGATCTGTGGCATCAGCAGGACCAAAGATATTCAATGAACTGGTCTATCAAAACACACTTATGGAGTTATGAATAACATGTTATATATTACTTGGCAGATTGGGAAGTAGAGCACAAAACCATGGGGGAGTGTCAGCTATTGAGGAAAATCAACCAATGAGCAGGAGCCAGTAGAGACCTCTATTTATGAAATAAGATAAATTCAGTCTCGGGAGCAATAACTGGAGACAACTGAGAACCCAGGCAAGAATTTAGGACTCAGTGAGGAATTCCTCCATTAGGAGCTATATATAAGAAATTTTAGGTCCAGAAAACCTTGGAAGACCACCAAGAAAGCTAGGGGGAGTCATCAAATTTTAGATTCAAGTTGGGATCCCAAATTATTATGTAGTTCTAAGCTTGAATGAGAAGCAGCTGAACTAAGGAGAAATTTCCAATTTCCTGTTAACTGAATGGTTAACCAAATGCTAAGATCCAGGAGTACTGGGAATTTTTCAGAATCTTTGGTTTCCTTGGTTTGGGGCTTGTTTGAGTTTTTAAGGTCCTGGAAGCATAGCTTTGGTTTATTCTAAGGCTTCAAAACACAAAATTAAAAGTTCATTATATTCTTCAAGTAAGCACCATGACTACAGAGTGGAACAGAGCTAGGAGCACATGTATTATGATGTTTTTTGTCATTTACAGGTGGCAGTCCTGACATTGAGACAGGAGGTGCAGGTGAATGAAAATTATCAAAGCTTTTTAAATGCATGCTAGAAAAAGACTGGGTGCATTTGAGTTGTCGGGGAGCTAAACCTTCAGATCAGAAAAAAGAGCTTGAGCCATCTGGGAATTTCAGTTTTGGGGTCAGAACTGCATGAACTGTGGTGTGTTGTTGGGAATTTCTAGCTCAGCAAACTGTCTGGAGCCTGGAGGGAGTATCAAGGAGGCAGCAGAGAGGGCGTGAGGAGAGCATGAGTCATCTGGGACTGCAGACAGGAGAGGGCAGCTGCCAAGTGAGTGGGTGCCCCTGGGGAGTTTGCATTCTGCAGGTCTCCCACAGCTGAAGTCGCCGGTGCTTGGTACAAGGAAGAGCACTTTCCTCTGCCTGAATGTTGGTATTTCCCAGGCTGACCACAGGAACTGCATAGGAAAGCTCCACACCTTGCCAGCTCTTAGGGCTTCATCCTGCAAACTTTTGTACTGAAGTTTGCTGAGGCCATTGGGATTATTAAAGCTACTCCCTTGTCCGTAGGAGGTGAGGTCTCCCAGCAAACCACAATCATTCCCAGTGCAATGTGCTGGCTTCATGGCTGTTTAAATCAGAGGTAAATGTTCCCTCTCTCTCCTGTGCTTAAAGACGCTTGTGATCATCTGGAACAACTGCAGATGGTGTAAAAAGCCTCAGCTTTGAATATTTTACCCTGGTTTTCTGTTTTAATACTTGATTATCTTTGCCTGGCCATCAGCATGATAACATATACCAGTTTATTCAGCTTCATTTTCCCAATTCATTCAGCTTCATTTTCCCAATGAGCACCCATTATTTATGACTAGCAAGAAAACCTTTGCCTCCAATGGCAGAAGGAGAATGTCGCCTCGTTTAATTACCATGTATAGTTAGCTGCATGGTGATTAGAATAAAATAATTCACTTTCTATTCCCAGAAGTTTTCCTAAGTGCTTTGGGAGGCGAGGGGGAGGCTGGCAGATGAGTGTAATCTCAAGAAGCACACTGTAGTGGAATCCAGCACTAGGAGCCAGATGGCAAGGTTGCACTGAATAGCACATTTTTTTTTTTAATAGCTGTGAAAATTTGCTGTCTACACATGACTTTGCTGAATGACAGCAGAGAGCATTTATAATTTATCTGGTGCTACAATTGGGTTATTCTTTCAGAGGGTTCTCCTTCTTTTTCACATAAGATCAGGGCCCAGTTTCAGTACCAAAGGCAATGTTTAAGTACCATTAAGAGTTCAGAAAGCAAACAGGTTAAAGCCGTGGGAGGAGAAACATTAAAAAAAAAAGAGAATAATTAGTTCAAGATTCAAGAAGCACCCTGCCCTTGCTTTGTGCAACCCTCTCTGAGGTGGTTCCATTGTGCAGCTCTCGTGCAACATCCATTGAGTCTGTTGGGATCTCATGCACCGTCCTTTGAATGTGTTGGGATCTCCACACACATTTCCAACGATGGGAATGAGAACCAGAGGAAGTAAATAATTTCCCATCATGCTTTAAAACAGAGATGCAGTCATAAATGCTGGGTACTACCCTAGCAGTACATACATATGGGCTTTATGTTAACATGGTTCTGAAAGCTGCATTAGAGTGTTAGATTACACTTGAAATCTAAAATGTATTTTCCATCCATTAAATGATGACTGGACCCCAGATTTTGAGTTTTCTGACTCCATTTGGACATACAAACTCCACAAATCTCCATGAATTAACAGGTCTGTGCAAGTCCTGTTTATCACAAATGCCCCCTTGAGTGTGTAGAATCATCTGTGGCAATGAATGGAAGACAAGACAAACCCTGCTGTTGGCTTTAGGCAATCATCTCACTGGTAATGCTCTTCTGGGCAGGGATGATGACAGAATTTGTAAAGACCATGGACAAAACACACAATTGAAGAAGCGTGGGCAGTCCTGTTGGCTTTCACAATGTGCTACAAAGCAACGAAGAAGGACTAGGCTGAGACTTCCTTCGAATCAATAGATACATTAAATCTCTCCTGAAGCAGGCACGTGTTTCACACATTCCCTAGAAACCTGGCCTATTGTGATAGCTGTGTGTCGTTCCAAATGCTTCTGGTGCACGTGGTGAGTTCCTCTGCCTGAAGTCAGACAGCCCAGGCAGCTTCTGTGCCTTTCACCACAAAGGTCTGGGCCACTTCTTTCAGTGGAACTAAACCCAGGGTTCTATCTTGCTCTTATAGCCTGTCTGCATCAGGGAAATGAAGAAATGAGTCCACCTTTGAGAGCTGACATGCTTGGAGACTGGTAACAGAGGTGTGACTCTAAATCACATCTCTTAACCGTGTGCCAAGCACATTTGTCAGCATGAACCACTAAGACTGGAAGAATTCAGAAACTTCTGGAATACAGATTTGGAGTTATACCAACTAAAACAAAGCCCATGTGTCACCTATTGTCTAACTCTGCAGCTTTTTATTCTGTCATTGAATACTGACTTGCCCTGCTGTTACAGAAAATTACACTAAGGCCAAATGCCATTCTTCCATGCTGTCTGCATATTTAAAACTGTGTCAATTTAAAGGCCATCAAAACCCTGCAAGCAAAGCTTAGCCTTGTTGGTGTAGTTTGCACTGTACCCAACCCAGTGGGCCCCACAACAAACCTGGTGATATGCACCAGGGTGATACTAGGAAAGAGCATCTTCAGACATAACACTGCTGCTGAGATGACACTACAGTGTCTGTCTCATCTTAGATAGGGACACCTGAATCTATTTGAACAGTAGAATCCATCCTTTGCAAAAGGCTGCCTTCAAAATAGGGCTTGTTGTCTCTTATCTGAGCCACAGACACTGCTTTGGCTTTCAGTGCGGGGGGTCAGCCCTACAAAGTCATTGCTAGAACAGGCTGAAATGTTTTTGTGTTGTTTTTGCAGAGTAATGCCTGGGGATAATGGAGGGGGGTAAAAAATTTGTTTCTTCCTACATTTCAAGGTATTTTTCAACTGCACAAATAATTTCTGTTTCTCTTTTCACTTCTTTTGTCATTTTCTGTATATTTTTAATACAGAAAATGATATCTTTAATCTCATCTTTATACATTTCCCATGAGAATGTGGGCAAAAGAGTTAAATAAAATACAGAATTTACTTTCTGTAATGATTCCAGTAGTCTTTTCCTTATCTGAGTCAACATTTTCTTTTCCAGGATGCGCTTTAATTCTTCTAAGGTGGGAACAGTTTTCCTTAAAAATAAAACATCTTTAACAACAACAGAAGAGACAACTGGATCAGCTCAGTGCAGCTACACATGGTGATAGCCATGATAATGATGTAAAATCATCTTTGTCCTCTTGTGTTTGAAGACTGCATTTTCAAATGATACTTCATTGACAATCAATAAACGAGTTTTTTACTGCTGTCAGCACTACTGAGTCAACACAGCGCTGACAGCAAGTGGAGAGCTGTACTGACCCAGCCACACTTCAGGCAACACTTAATTCATTCTTGGGCCCAGAATCGTTCTATTACATTGAGAGATGAAAAAAAGAACCCCACTAACCTGCTTTCACATTTTGTCATCACTTTTTCAGGTTCCCTGTCAACCATTCCAAATTCAGATGTAGAAATAATCACAAGCTGAGCTCAGTAACTTCTCATCTGACAAAAAGCCTTCCTGAAAGATGGCCAGCCTTGATCTGATGACATCAATGGAGTACTCACCATTTCTCAGAGTAAAGCATTCCCAGTGACTAGTCACCCATGCTCTTGATAATTTGTTTCACTAACTCAGGATGATTTTAAAGCATTTATTTTCTGATTCCCCAGTCTAGTACAAACCCAAGCCAAATTGTATGAAATAACTCAGCTCTGTCTGAAAGTGTATTTCTGAGGCCTGACTTGAAAGAACCTTCTTTTGCATATCTGAAATTTCGCATTGGAGGACTTATAATTTATAAAATTTCCGTTTTTAACTAGTTGGTTACACCTACAGCTCAGGTTTAATTGCTTCTATTGCTGTTCAAAGGCACAAAAAACAGCATCAAGATCAGTACCCTTGGAAATGTTTAAAAGATCCTAATGTGTATGGCCAGAACTGCCCCACTTGCAGACAGCGATAATCTAGCTGTCATGGACTAATGAACTGTAACCTGGAATTCTGGTTGATCCTGTCACCCTTGGCCAAAATAATCCAAGGAGGGAAGTGACGCATGTTGAAATCTTGTTTTGAGAACTGGACATTCGGATTTCTTCCAGGACTGCTCTCAAGGTTGTGTTGTACTCACAGTGAAATTGTTTGTGAGAATTTAGAAAAACTTAATGATGGAGGACGATTGCCTTGACTCTGCTGTGGAAAAAACCCTCATTCTAACTGCAGAGGCATTTCATACCCTTTGCAAATAATTCCACTTGGACTTACTACAGTGTTGTTTTACACCTTACATGCCTTCTACAGGACCACTTTTTTTGCTTAAAATTAAGTCTAAACTTTTGCATCAGTTCCCTTTTCCATTGTCTGCTTAATCAAATGTGGCAGATTTTAGTGTTTGTTTGCTTGAAAATGTTGTTTGTTTTTTAAAAGAAGCATTTTCTATTTATTTTAGTATTTCTTCCCCTGGGAAACAACATTTGGAATGATCCAGGAAATAATATTTTAACAAGCATTAAGTTGCCATCATTGAGACCACAGAGAGAAGCTGATGCAGGAGGGAGGAAAAGTGGCTGCCATGTGCCATCCTTGAGTGCCATTTATAACACCACACATTCTGTCCTTCTCAAAACAGTAATTCTCATGCTTCTCAAAATGAAAACCCAGGAAACTATAAGTTCAAATCAAACAAATTGTCATTAAAATCACCATAAGTCACTGAAAAGTAGTGAAAGCTGAGTTTAAATCTAAATTCCCACCTGACTGTTCAGGCACACCACATGGAGAAGTAGTGATGTGTCGCGCTTGCATCAGACCTCACTTTTTTGCCAGTTAAAGCCAGCAGGCTTTAACGTGCCAGGTTGTTTGCACCAGGAGAGCCGTGCTGTGAAGCAGCAAGAGAAGCTTTCAGTTTAGTAGGAAACGGCCCCAGATCTGTTCTGGGGCATTTTGCTGCCTCCCGTGGCTGTGGGTTCATTCTGCTGCCCAGACCTTGCCACGCCAGGGAGGTTCCACAGGAGAAGATGTCACCTCTGAGTGCAGCTGGTATATGTCATTTGCCTGATTTCCATGAAAGAGTGAAAAATGTTAGAACAGTTAAAATGTTAAAACAGCCTTAGATGTGAGCAAAATTTTACAGGGGAAAAAAAATTGATGATCTTGGGAGAAGAAGGATGATCACCAAGCCATGTTTTGTGCGCTGGTGTTTGCAGCCAGCAGTCCAGATAACAACTTGGAGAGGAATCTGGGTAGGAGCAGTTTCAGTGAGTAACTTACCATTTCTGTCTGGGCAGCTAAATAAAAAGTCACACCTCTTCAAGCAGCGCTGTCGCTGGGACTGGAGCAGCACCGGGTGCAGTGCTGCCCGGGGCTGTTGTGGACGCGCAAATCACTGCACACACAGAGGGTATCAAATCACCACACACACGCAGGGTATCAGACAGCAGCTGTTTTCTAGGTGCTTGAGCACTGCCTGCCCTGAAAAGTACCAATTATCACCATTTAATGGGGAAATCTGGAGGGTCTAAAAACTGTTGCACCAGTGATTAGGTCTTGCCAGACATTGCAAAGTAGAGGACTGAGACTGGGGCCCAAAGGACTGACTTCAGACAATGCTGTCAGCAATCCCAAATAATGATTGCCCTGACAAATGCTGCTAATAAAAATAAAAGTAACCCTTCTGCCACCTTCAAAGTGCACAGGAGTTTTGTCATCACCAACCATGCTACCACCACCACCACCTTATATTTCCATTCTGAGCCTGATGAGTCTGACACCAGACCAGAGTCATGCAGGGGCAAGACAAAGTGTAAATGGTATGAAGAAAATTGTATTTAGCAATTGCACCGAAGCAGTGAATTCCTCAGTTCCCCAAAAAGTCAAACTGATGTTAATGCCTGAGCATGTTTCTTGGCATCTTTTTCAAGTAGGAGGAAGTAAGCGTGTATATTTTTGGAGAAAACAGCATTTGTGGGGTAAGATCCTTGCAGAGAGCTCCCAAGCACGGATAATGTGGGTGTCATTTCAAGGGATCTGCTGGCAACAGAGAGCTTTCCCACTTCCAGCTGAGCACTCAGACTGGCTGTGCATCTGCAGGATGAAACATGGAGAAAGTCTCTCATCCAAATTTGCAGAGTATTATGGTATTATGGATGTGGTTTTCTCCTGCTTGCTTTATCTCAGCTCCTGCCTTGAGATGTTGGTAGGCAGATGTGGAAAAGTGCAGTTTTTCTTTCCCTATCACTTGTGGGGTTTTACCTTACAAGTGGGATATGCTGCACCATATTTCTAAGGCTTGCTTTTGATACCTGCTCAGTAAGCACAAAGCAGTGATGCCATTTCAGCAATATGAAAGGCCATTATCACGGTGCTAATTGCATATGATGGTGATAAAATCACACAGTCTATCATTGTCTTGCTACATGATTTCTGAAATACTATACCTGGTTTATCCAAACCAAAAGTTTTTGAAGAATATAAAGGGGAAATGGCATGACAGCCTCTCTGCATCTACAATGATTTGAAGAAAAGTGTCACTGGAAGGCAGCTCTCTAAATGGGAGTTGGTAGCTTTTCACATATGCATTGCAAAGTTTATTAGATTTCATATTTGATGTATGTTCTTAAAACTTTGGAAAAAATACACATTTAAAATGTTCCGTTTTAGTTTTTGATTGTCCCATAATTTTTGTGTTCCATAAGCTACATGTTGATTACTAGCCTTGGGAAAAGCCTTCTTAGTTCTTTACAATTTGCATTGTGGCCAGCACAATGAGACTGCACACAAGACTTTCCACTGCCTGAAAAGTTCACACTGGCGACCCTTTCAGGAGAAACAGCCAGTGGTTCCTAATCTAGGGAACAGAAATGACAGATGCTCTGCCTGATGAGCCCACTTCAATCACAATTTATTATATTGGAATTCACAGTAATGTACAAAATTAAGAGGAGAAAAAAGCACTTACTTCTGTGAACTTCTTTTTCAAACCTCTGGAGATGAAAACCCAAGAAATTTGTGGTTGTTCACTTTAAAAATACTGCTGGCAGAGGAGGAGGAGAAGGGGGATTATGTCCAGGCAAAGAATTCACTGAAATAATTTTTCTAGAGGGCCTGGCTAATTCTGTTTGTGAGTTATGAGATTTTTAAGCACTTTTATTAAAAAACATTTTCTGCATGCTTTTAAGAAACTTTGGTCAACAAATCACAATCACAACAAATGTGATTCTACTGCAGATCGAAGATTTGATCTCATTAGTCTGCCTAAAGATTTGCAGCTCATTTCACTGAGCCCAAGTTGGGAAAAACTAAATCTTGTTTTATTTTCCATCAATACTGTTTTAAAAATTTACTGTTTCAGACTTCTACTAATTAACTATTTGTTAAGCTATTAACATTGAAAAAATGCAGAAGCCACAAAACAAACAAAAATAAAAGTGATCATTTCTTATTCACTCAAGATAATTTTTAGATATTCAGGCATCTCTGGTGTTAAAAATGAGGGTACATTGTTTCTTCACAATGTCATTCATGGATGCCCAGCACTGCAAAACTGACATCTTATCACTGCTGTAAAGGCATTCAGCCTGTGGGATCACTCAGTGGGCTGAACAGTCTGACACCAGTAGTGGTATGTGCAAGAGCCAGGTTAGTAAAGTCACAGCCCATGCCCTGCCATGGAAGGAAACCATCTGTCTTATAAAACAGATGTCTTAAAATCATACAGCCTAGAAATTCTAGCATTATCTACACAATTAATGTATTAGGAATGCTGGAATGACTACACTTATCCTGTAGGAAAATCTTCAAAGGAATCACAAGTTTGGCCACATGAGAACAGATCTTCCAAACCTGGAAATAGGCATTTTCTCCTGGGTGGTTAGAGAACTACATTTTGAAATCTCCATTTGTACCTATTTGGATAAAAGGAATAAGATGAATTAAACAAGGCTTTTGAATTCATGACTTTGTTCTGCCTAACTGATGAATTTTTTTCATCATTTATTTTTCTGTGCAGATTGAAAGACTCCAGCTTTTCATGTCTGGCTGAGAAATGTGGATTCCTAACTCCTTCACTATATGGTCATGATTTGGGCTCCAGGACTATTGGTTCTGCGGCTGCAATCACATGGCATAAAAATGTATCCAAAGAACGAGGGCTAGATTCTCAGACACTGGAAAAGTGGTAACTCCATTTCACCTCTGACTTTTGACACTTATTAAGCAAAATGCTGTCCTTGGTTAGCCAGCTGACTCTCTAAAATGGAGGTCTTGAAGGCCATGAAATACCATATGATGGCCATATAATACATAGGTAGAGTTGAAAGCAAAACTCCTTTGCAGTAGCAACCTACTATCTTGCAGCCATGGATTTTCCACTTCACACAACCATATATGTGTAGAGACCTGTGAAAAACCTCTCATGAATTGCTCTTGATAGAAATTACTTCAGTTTGTCTGGGAAAAGACAGCATCTGAACAAAGCTCCCTCATTGAGCCCTCACTGATTAATCACTGTAAGTGTGTGGGAGGAAGGAGCTGAATACTCTGACACAACCCTACCCAGCTACTGAGCCAATGAACTTGGGGAATGGACATGGAACAAGGGAAAAGGGGGATTTCTGCCCACACCCTCATCCCAGAGATTTATAAAGAGAAGGTTTGAGGTACAAAAAGAAAACACCAGAGGATAAATAGGAAGATTACCCAATGCAGTCTGACTAATGGATTTGCACAGTAGCACTCGCGATCCGTGCTCTTGGAAGGGGATTGGCCGTGTGGAGGGGAAGAGGCTGACATTTGGAGTTTGCCAGCCTTGTGCCAGCAACTGAGCCGGCACCACTGAGAGCAGCAGCCCAGCAGCAGGGCTGCCTGCTCACCCAGGGGCATCAGGTGGGAGCAGCAGAGTCCAGACCTGCATCCGTACTCCTGGCCCCTGTGAACGGCCTTAACTGTTCAGGCTATGGCTGTTCATGTGGCTGGGTATACACACACCACTAGAAAGAGGCAGAAGCTAACATTACCAAAAGCAAAGAGAGAAAGCCTGAGAAGTCTGGGATCTGGGTGGATCTCTGGACCAAAACTGCCTTTGGGATGTAGGACTTAGCAAAACTGGCTGAAGTCTCACCGCAAAGGGTAGTGAGGACTCCCGCATGCTGTGCGGAGATTGCTGCCTTCTCCTGGTGAGCCGGGCAAAGCACAGCTGCAGAAACGAGCCCAGCACATCTCAGAGTCTTGTTTTGAAAGACCTTGTTCTCTCAGACTTCCATGCCCTTAACATTGTCCATTTTCACGTTATGTGTGAAGAAAGAACTACCTACAAACCTGTGATACTAAAATCAGCTGCAAGTACATCATGGATTCTATTGTTGCTCCACAGAGAATATCCCACCGAGTTTGCTCCCCCCCACCCCAATATGACTAAGGAGAGGGAAGCAAGTAATACCTGCCAAGGCATCAAGGCAAGGGAAATGAACAGGGATTCGGAAGAAGAAGGGTGTGGACATCTATTGGTTACTAAAGTGCTGCTTTTCTGCCAGGGCAAACAGACAGAAGGGGGAAGTGGATGAGGGAAGCTTCTCTGCTGGAGCTCCCTCCTTGCTACAACTGCTCCCAGAGATAAGGAGTGGATCAAGGGAGATAGCACGCTTGGCTCGGCTCTGCTGGGCTCTACAGGGCTCTGCTCTGCTGAGCGGAGCCCAGCCAAGCCCAGCGCGTGCAGAGCTCCCTGCGTGGAGTAACCCCACTGGCAGCTGGACACCCCAGAGAATTTAAGAGAGAAAAAAACAAAAGAAAAAATAAAAAGGCGGTTTTTCTCCAGATGTACTCTGGAGATGAGTTTTCTCGCAAGCAGCCTTGCCTCACTAAGAGCATCAGAGCTCCTCTGCAGAGCCCTGCTGAAGGCCAGGGCCTGGCTGGGCCGGCAGGAGCTCGGGATGGTGCCCGCAGGCCGCGCTGAGCCTCACCGCTCTGCCTCATCCCACTGCGCCCGCGGCGGGGCCGCCGGACCGGCCCTCACTCCGCAGCCCCAGGGCTGCCCAGCGCCCTCTGGGAGACCCGCACCCTCTGCCGTCTCCAGTGCTATTCTTCTGCCAAGACTTTTTGCTTTGTGAGAGATCAAAGGAGAATAAACATCTCCATCTTCCCTCCGAACATATCCAGCCTAATATGCATGGTATTTTTATTGTGGAAGGGAGCGATTTGTAAGAAGAAATGAAAATCTCCAGCGTGTCAGCTCATAGGAGCTAATGATGTTTACACAGACATACCACACTGATGGAATAGTCCCAACATCCCTTTCTGGGGGGNAGAAAGGGAGAGACAGCGGCGAGAGGAGTGACCCAGGCTCCCCTCCCCCGGCTCTTTCCTGCGCAGCAACCTGTACTTGACCCTCCCGAGCCTGGCTCTGCTCAGCCTCCATCCCGCCCCGCCGGAGCCGCAGCGCTGATACCAGGCAGCTGATGCGCCGCCTCATCCAAAACACACACTAGGGGGAGGCGCACGCCCACGCCAGGCTCGGGGGGGCTCCGGGGCCGCGGAGGGACGCGGGGGGCCGGCACCCACCTTCCTCCCTCCCTCTCTCCCGCCGGGCCGGGCCGGGATGTGCCGGGCCGCCGCCGCTGTTTGCCAAGCACTACAAGTGGCGGGGGAACTGGGTCCACTTCAGGGTGGAAATATTTCAAATGCTTCCTGAGACGGAGATGGGGGAGAGGCCGCCCGGCCAAAATTTGCGAGAGGAGAGACCGCCTGCCCCCGGCCGGCCCCCTCAGCTCCTCCCAGCCAGTCCATCCGCGCCCTTTTGAAGTCCAAATTCACGCTGATTTGGGTGGGGTGCCTGGAGCACCCTGGGAACCGAGAGCTCTGGGTGCCGCTGGTCCCTTTGCTTTCCTATCCCATCCATTCATCCCTATCTGCGCCTTAGATCACCTTTGCTAGGGGCACGTCCCAGTGGGTGCCAGCTTCCTTGAGCAAGAAACACGGGAAGGGATCCCTGGAAGACCTTATGCAGTTATAAAAGGCAAAGGAAACAGAGGGTGAAAGGTCTCAGACTTTAAAAAAAAGGACTTTATTAGTCAAATTTTCACATTGTCAGAGTTTTCAGCCTTGCTAGTTCCAAGTTGTTGCAGTGTTGTTGTCTGATCCCTGCTATCCATGTTTCTGGTGCAGCTCAAGGGGGAAGCCAGAGTAGATGAGTCCAGCAGCAGCCATTCTCTACCTGCCCCAGCTGAGTGTTTTCCTCTTTGTGCTGGGGAAGAACTATTAGAATGCATTTCTCTGAGTCATAAATTCCACTGTTAAATATTTCTTTTAAATGCCTGTGATGTACACAGTTTCCTTGGGTTTTGCCACAGATTTCACAGCAAATCCTCAGAGAAAAGCATTTTCTTTCTTTCTTTCTTTTTCTTTCTTTCTTTCTTTCTTTCTTTCTTTCTTTCTTTCTTTCTTTCTTTCTTTCTTTCTTTCTTTCTTTCTGTCTTTCTGTCTTTCTTTCTCTTTCTTTCTTTCTCTTTCTTTCTTTCTTTCTTTCTTTCTTTCTTTCTTTCGTCTTTCTTTCTGTCTTTCTCTCTCGCTCTCTTGCTCTCTCTTTCTTGCTCTCTTGCTCTCTTTCTTTCTCTCTTGTTCTCTCTCTTTCTCTCTCTTTCTCTCTTTCTTTCCTTCTTTCCTTCTTTCTTTCCTTTTTTTGTTTTAATTTTCCAGTCCAGTTGTTTCCTGAAGTACTGGCTAGTTTTTAGCAAGAGACCAGGACTCTGGCCTAACTTATTTCCCTCAGAGCTGATTCAAAGCCCCTCGCTGGACAGGCCATCAATGGAAATTTCAGACTGTGCACAAATAGAGAAAAGCTGCAGGGAAGCCAGAGTGACAATTAATTTATTTTGTAAATGGCACTCTGGTAAAACTGGAGTAGCTCCTCAGCAATGGAACTGCCAAACTCTACACACCTAAGGTAGCATTGATCAGTCTGTAAGCCTCTGATGCTGGTTCACAGGCCCATCTTTGGAATGATACTGCTGGTAGAGAAACTGATCCCAGAGCTGCTGGGGATTGGAAGGATGTGTTTATACCCAAGCCTTATCTGAACCTGCTCACAGAATGCATTGTAGTGTTGTATTGGTTTTGCAATGCATTTTGCATGTGAGATAGCTGCTTTTCCACACTGAGTGGCGAGAAGTTTGCCACTCTCCTGAGCTTTGGAGCAAGGCATTATTAAATTATTTCCTCTTTCTCAGCTTCTATAGAATGCACAGATTTTAAACCCAGCCTCTGTCTTGAGTTACTGTTGTCCTGGTGCATCCCTTAAGATGGGACAAGAGAAATGTGTTGGATCAAATGGCCACAGAGGAACTTGCCACAGTGTATCCAGTCAGTCCTCTGGCATGGCCAGGTGCAGGTGGCTGTGAAAATAGCTATTGAGGGAAACAAGTATTGCCCAATTCACCTGGATCTGGGCATATGGCTGAATGGTTCTATCTTCTCTGAAGTCAAGAAACTGTCCTCAGCATTCAAGCCTGCATTATGTTCTTAAAACAATATTGCTGAAGGCTGGCAGCCACATCAGGTGGCTTGGTTCTGAAACACCACAGAGCCACGGGGTGGTGAGTTTTGATTGTGTAGGGGATGCAATCATGGCACCTTTTGTAGGCTGTCCAGTGCTTTCTGATTTACCTGAGCCTCTGCACATATTTGCTAAGGAAAAGCCTCTAGACTCTGGCTTGGGGCAAAAGGGCAAACTCATCTGGCACTGCAAAATAATGGCATTATTATTTTTCTCCTTAGGAAATGTCAGAAAATGTGTGCCAAATGCCCAGTTCTGTGATTGTAACCATTATACTCATGAATGCCCTTACAGAAATAGTTATTGGTCCAGTTGTTTTTCTGTGATTTTGTGCCCCATAGCTGGGCTTTGCACTTCTCTACAGCTCTCCTTATCCATAAGCTTTCCAGTTTTTCAGATTTTCTAAGTAAATACACTCCAGAGTAAAAAAAAATAACAAGTAGTCCTATTTTAAAGGCAAGCCCGCAGTAAAACACACTCAAAATGAGAAAGATTTAAGTGCTTTGACTTAAATCATATCCCAAGGTTCCTGATTCTCAGATTTAAGAGCTTTGATTTAAATCAGATCCCAAGGCTCCTGATTCTCCCTTCCTCAGACACATCGTAGAGCATCTGTCCATGTGCAGTGTCCCAGTGTTGTTCACCTCACTGGTGAATAGACTTGATTTTGTGCTCCACTTGGAAGCAGGTAAAATCACTGTAGTTTTTCTCGTGTAAGAAGACATCATCCTGAATGAGGTATAAGGAAACAGACAAAAAGCTCCTTATTAAAGAAAAATACTCACATGTCAAGTTTCTCTCCCATTTAAGACCTTGTTCTCAGTGCGTAACCTGATGCTGGATGCTGCTTGGATTATTATAATGGCTGCATGCAAGGCTGAGGAATACCTTGTTTCTACCCTCCCTCTTCCTCAGTTTTCCCCATTTTCACCTTTGTCTTCTCTTTCTTTCACTGCAGGTTCAGAAGCTCAGTTGTAACTTACATTGTTGACATTACATGTTTGCCAAGTTTGGGTATTACAGCACTCATGCAGCTCCAGTTTCATTCAGTTTTCCCCGTGTGCTTTATCCCTTTTATCTTCGGCCCTATTAATGTGATTGCTCTGTGACAACACTTGCTGGAAAACGTACAGGAGGGCTGGAGCAACCCACGTTTCCTGGTGGCTGCTGAATGAACCTTCCCAAAGGCACCGGTACCCTACCCCAGCAGGAGAGAGCAGGACAGCCCGTGCTGCTCTCCTGCCCCCTTCCCACACAGTTATCCAGCTCAGCTCTGCTCCTGGCAGGGAGATGTGTGTCTTCCTTGGGGAATTCAGCTGGCTCTCTTAAGGATACCCCAAAGCATCCCAAAAAACACAGAGTTTTGCAAATGGGCAGGTTTGCCTTCTATTTATTTCTCCTTTTATCCTGCTAGCGAGGGATCATCAGCATGCAGGCAGTATCTAACCCTCCCAGATAAACTGCATCTGTACAGGCTCATTCAGACACAGGCTATAAATACCCGCCGCCTGTGCACAGACTGCCGCCACGCTCCCTGGGTGCCTCTTCCAGGGCAGCCTTTCCAAAAGGTTTTCGGAAAGATCCTCGTGCAGTGCCCAGACCGTGCTGGGACGAGACTTGGGAGCTGTGGTTAGCAGCGTGTGAATGCTGCTACGGCACAGGCACTGACCACTTACCTTTTCCATTTGTACCTATATGGTGTCAGGGCTGTGATTTAGGTAGGTTCCCTGTCAGCCGGGACATAAATTACAGCCAGCACTCTGGCGTGGGACTCTGGGAGCCATTCAGGGCATTTCCCTTTCCAAAGATTTGTTTCCTCCTGAGCAACTGGCTAAAGTAATGCCTTCCTCCTTCCCACTGCCCTCGACTTCATGTTAAAGACACTGTTAACCTGGTGCTGCCCTTCTCTTAATCCTGACATAGAAAAATGGATCAGGACGTGAAGGAAGAGTTAAATAATTAATTTAGAGGTATCTCATTTTCCAAATCTTGCCTAATCCGGCTTTCCAGTTTAGCATTCATTTTCCCCACCCTTTTGTATATACCAGTCTCAGCCCTTTATCTCTCCCACTTCTAAATATTTTACTGGGGTTTTGTTTTATACAGCTGAGAGGAATGCTGTTCTGATAAAACAGGGCTATAATCTCCTCAGGCTGCATTTCCTTAGTTCCCACTCTTCATCTGTAGCTTTTAAACAAAAAATCTTTACTAGATGAAAATAAAGACGGTGAATTTCAGTGGTACATTTAATAATTCATAAATCAAATGAAGTTCAAACAGGTTCAAAGTTTAAAAGTTTAAAAGTTTTGCTGAAGCTTTAAAGTTTAAACTGTCAGAGACTTTGACAAAAAACTTTTCCTGTCTGGAATATTTAAGATTGTTAAACCATATTACATGCATGGCTATTGCTACATTTTTTCAACCTTAAGTTGTCTTCTAAAAGAATATTAATTTTGTGTTGTCTTTAAATAACTAATACATATGCAGTATAAAGAAGCATATTATTAGTGTAAAGAAGATCACAGCTATATAACCTGCATATTGCACACATTTTTTTCAAGCTAACTTACTTTGGCCAGCAAGAAATCACTTGATTTATTAATGCTGCTACATGCTAGAGGGGTAGGAAAGGTCTCCTTTTAATGGCTTGGCCATTATAAAAGAAGAATTCGGGCGAGTATATGTAACTGCAATGTCTGAAAAGCATTAAGTTTTATGCATGGTGTCCTTACAAACTTTGGAAAACTCTTTCTGTTCTTGCTTATACCAATCTCAATATCAAAGTCTAAATGCCACTGAAACCAGTGAATTTTTATGTGGCCTTATTTATGCTGACTTAATTTCATTAATGTATTCAAGGATCCTTTTATTCACATTTTAATCATTTCCAAAGCATTTAAAGTATTTTCAGAAACATATTAATTTCATTCATTACATTTCTGAATGCAGTTGTAGCTCTAAATGGCATTCTGTGAAATAAATATATTATAAATAGCACATTAGGCAGATGCTCCTACCTAAAAAGAGGAACCAATTTCCCTTGGGGAAAAACTGGCATGGCATCAGAGGAACCTCACCAGCATACAGTGGCTGTGGCCCAAGCTCAGCTCAGATGTAAGCACCACCAGTAAGCCTAGAATTTGACATCTTTCCTTCAGTAAAAATAACACACACTCTATCTGTCATTATTAGCCTCTAAAATTAATTTAGTTTCCATGAATGAGCTCATGAAGTAAGCTGTTTGTTATGGCAAAAGCAGAAACATTAATATCTTTAAATGGTTTTAACCGATAAAAGTCTGATAGATGGGGCAAATGGAAACAGGCATAAGTGCCTTAGTTTCTCAGGGAAATCAGGATTGGAGAGGACAAAGTAAGGGAGATAGTTAGTCCACAGTTCCTGATGTAGCATGAGGGGGTAATAAAAAATATATGTCTTAGAGCACTTCTAAAACAGTTATTTTTGACTCTACAGCAGACCAGTTGCAATGCTGAAAGTTCAGCAGAGAGCAGAGTCATGTTCTTCCATCAGTCAGGAGTCTCTTACTCCTTCTAGTAAGCGCAGATTTCTTCCAGCAAGCAGCAGGGAATGTTCTGCACATGTCACAAGACTTGTCTCCAGCCTCTCCAACTGCCTCGCCCTGGCTGAAGTTAACCATGAATAAAGGACACTTTCCCAGCATCCTACTCCAGTGGATTTCCATCCCCTCCAAGGGCTCATTGGGATAACATGTGAGCTGTGCTGTGAATGAACTTCAATATGGGCTCACAAAGTGTTGTTTTGCCTGCCAGGAGATCATTCACAAAAAAGTCAATAAAGGAGAGATACAAAACTCACCAAATGAAGTTTTTTAAAACATGCATTCATGGAATAGTGTTCAATCAATGCAATTAGGAAACCTTGGCAAGCACCCAGACCTGGGTGCCCACAAGTACAGGTAATAAGTAGCAGTGGCAGAACCCAGAATCCAGAATTAGGGGTTAAAACTGAACATATCATGAGGGATGTACTTTCAAAGTGCAGCCCAGAAATCCCTCCATGCTGGGCTGGAAGATGCCTGTGGGCAGAAAGCACTTGCACAAGGTGGATCCAAAACTTAATCCACCACCTCCCTGCCACCCAGGGAGTTTAGACATCTGCCTTAGGGTCAGTGATAAGAGTGCTGCTACCCCCACAGAGACCTGTTGAAGCTGGGTGCCTGCAGCTCTTCAGTTATGGGTCTCTAGCAGCTGAGTACGTTTTCCATTTCACGATTTCGGGCTTAAAAGCTTGAGGTCTCTTTGTTTGTTTTAGAGATGCCACTTCAGCATAACAACATGACTTGGCAGTGTCTCACCCTTAATGATTTTGGTCTCATTTCAATGATAGTTTAGCATCATCAACTTGGAACTGACTTACTTTGCTCTGCTAAATGGCAACAAATTGCTGAATGACGCTTTTATAACTTGCTGCCTGGGAAAAGGCAGTGATCATCTTATGACAAGGGTATAAATGAATCACAATTCATTATTTCTGATAGCTAAAGAGTCAAAATAAATAGGGTCTATAGAGCTTTTTTATTTCAGGAACTACTAAATGGCATGGCCACTACCCCAGATGCTCCATGCTGATTTTTGCAAAATGAAAAGCCTCCACATGCCCTGAAGTGAAGTGAAACCCAGCAGCCATACAAACAATGCTACAAGATATCTTCTGCCTAATTTCCAGGCCACAGCTCTTTGGGGACTTCTCTGCATTCTTCTGGTGACTTGCCTCTTTAGTACCCTCCCTACTCTGCTCATCTAGGGAGAAAAAGGGCTCTTTACTGCACAAAAATGGGTAGGGCTGCATCAGAAGGGACATTTTCACCTAGGAGCAAGCTATCTTCCCTTGGTGAAAGGGGGAACCCTAATATTCCTTTTTAGATTCCAGCTTATTTGGTTCCTATGTTTAAAAATTTAAGGCACCTTGTGTCCAAGGCAAAACCAGGAAAGGGTGCACTTAAGTCCTGTGACAGGTAGAGTGACAGAAGGCACAGAAAGCATGAAAATAGCTACAATTGTGAAGAAGTTCTGACAACATGATTTGCCATTGTTACCAGCCTGTGCAGGATTCTCAGGTTGGGATACAGATCCAGTGAGGTCGGGGTTAACAGCTTAGGGATGAGTAAATGCTGGCCCCAAGAATTGTTACACAAATGACTTTTGTTCAGCATGTTGGATGAGGAGACTAATCTGGTCAATCTTGGAAGAACAAATAAAGGAAGTAGCTTCCCATGTGCTATGCAAGACCAGGCTGCAGAAAAGAGAAAGCAAACACCTGTTTGCTGGCCCTCAGGAGTACTCAGTTTCCTCCGGGGAGTGTTTTTCAAGAAGACTGGAAGCTCCTTCATCATATATTCCCTGCTTTTATTGCTGGTAGCACCCACCTAAGGAAGTGTGATGCTGCAGGAGGACAGCACCCAGCCCTCCTGCTGGCTGCAGTTCCCTGCCTATTTGCCAGGCCCAGACCTGACAGATTTCACCAGATCCTTTGCCTTCATGAAGCAGTGGTTTTGCAACGCTCCCCAGCTGCTGATGCAGCAGGAGAGCAGCAGGAGACCGAGGAGCCAAAGTGGTCCTTGAGTGAATGTTTTTGAGGAATTCTCCTCAAAGCTACTCTACTCACAGCTGCCGCCACTGGAGTGAGTCTGGGAATGTTCCCTGTGCCCAGGTAAGGAGCAGGAGGAGCCCAGCTGCACACTTGCTGCTGCAAAACTTCACAGTGCACAACTCTCAGCTGGCTCCTGGCATTTAAAAGAGTTGAGGGATGGGAGAGTTCAAAACTGATGAGGCAGCTTTGGATGTCCCATGAATGTGTCCTGTTGCCCTAATGTCCCAGCAGAAACTGGCAATTAACTGGGAAGTTTATGTGATACGGGCTTTGTAGTGTTACAGTCTTTTCTGCTCCACATGTTGAGACAGAGCTGTGCCTTCTGACTACTTTCAATGGAGAAAATGTCTGAGGTCTTGTTTTGCAAATGCTTAGCCTGTTTTGATATAGCAGACCTCTGGGTTTTGAAGACAAAAAGACAGGTTTCCTGGGAAGAGTTTTGATTTTACTGGCCCTCTTGAAGGAAATTTAAAAAAAAAAAAAAGGAAGGGAAGGGAAGGGAAGGNCTGCATTTTGTAACTACTATACTTAGGTGACAAAGCCAAACAGAAGCAAAATCCCCAATACACTGAGAAAAATCAATCAAATCTGAGACAATGAAGAATGCAGCAAGAGAGTTTTTTGGATCTGGCCCTGAACCACAATAAAGCATGGGGTGCCTTATTATACCAGCTTATACTATAGTATTTTAGCAAGGAAATTTTATGTAATGGTATTAGGTTAGGGTTTGGTTTTTTGGTACATTACTGCTGCAGGGGAACCCTACTCATCCCCAAAGACCCCTGTGTCATGAGACATAGGAAGAAGCTGAATTAAGCAGAAAAAAGAGCCACAGAATTTTTGTGTGCAATTTACTTGACTGAGCCATCAGAATGAATAAGGAGGTGTCAATGAGCAGGGCAGTGTCTGAGCTATCCCACCAGAAGCACCCTGGCCTGTCACCAAAAGGCTGGTGCACAGAGAACAGCATAGAATTTCTCTAACCCCTCCCCAGACCTGTAGAATTCATCCTTTCCTTACATCCTGGGGGAAACAAGTACCACCATTTCATTCTGAGTTTCTACAGGAGAAAAAGGATCCCCTTGTGTTTGTGCGCTGCTGGACTTTTCCCTGGGTGTATTTGACAAGGAAGGGCATTTGTACTGTCATCTGCCTGGGAGATTTCACTGCTGTGGAAGGGTGGGCAGGCCTCAGCAGCTCCAGGGAGGGCACCAGGACAGCGATATGCTGCCCTTCTGCCTGGCCCCAGCCTTGACCTCACACAAACTCAGGAGGTGCTCATCCAGCTCTCTGCCAAGCTGCTTCATGGAGCTGGACCAACCCAGTACTACTGACTTAATTTGTTTTCCAACCTGTGAGACGACAAGATGGCCAAGATCTGTCTTAGATCAGTTTAGGCTGCTCTGGATGTGTAACTTTAATTCTAGGAATGTGATAGTCGTTCCCATTTAATTTTTTTCACACCAGTCGCTTTTCTGTAAACTAATATAATCTCTCTCAACACTTGTCTGTGTTCCCACTGGATGCAAACAGATTTCCAAACACAATTCTCCTGAAGATTGCTGGTTTAACCTCACTGCAGTGCTGCCAATTATAATGACCTTTGTCCCACATGCTGAAAATAACCTCCTGAAAGCAATGGATTCCCTGCAGAGTCATGCTCTCTCCAGTATTATCAGGATCTTTCTTGCAAAGGCCACCAGCAGCCCCATGCATCTGGCTTCATGAGCTTGCTAAAGCCAGTCACACAAAACCAGGGGCAAGCCCTGGAGCTTGTGTGTCTTCAAGATCTGTCTCCTGTTTTTTTCAGGAGAGTTTTGCCAGATATTCTGGCCAGGGCCTGTGGTTTTGGAAGAGGAAACATTATTTGTCTCATAATACAGACATCAAATACAAACATGGGAGCTGCAGTTCCTGGCATGAAAGCTTTTTGCAGCAATTTACTATCCAACATCCTTATAATTAATGAGGGCTGTAACTACTATTTTTAGTACAGCTAAAATTTGCTATAAGTTATTCGAGAGAGACATGTTGTGTAATATGTGACTAATGTACCATTTCACCAAGAATTTGTATTACATTGCTGAAAATTGCAGGGAAATTATTTCCAGAGTATTCCAGCTGCTCTGAATGCCCTTTGAATGTACAGCACAAAGCAACCTACAGCTTAGCTGGCTTGGCTGGGTAAATATGTCAAAGCCTTCAGAAATTAAACTACTATAATGTAAATTCAGTCTGCACCTTGCAAGAAAGGTGTGGCCAAATGTATTTCAGGTGTAACAAAATTGAAGTAATTGAAATTAATTGGGGCAGGAGGTGGAAAGTGGAAGTGGGAGAAGATTACCAAAGGTAGAATTGATGAAAGAAGATGTTTCATTTGCTGGGGTAATTAGCTTTGCCATTAAAGCCTGTCTGGGGTACCAGGGCCAGAGGCACCCTGAGCCTGCGAGGCTCAGGCAGAAGAGGAAGAAGCTAATGTGAGGGGGAGGCAGCTGAAACCCATGTGGGTCCTGGAAGAAAGTCACTGTCTCAGCATGCATTTGGTTTGTTCAGAGTAGTCTCATCTCTCTCCCTGCAGAGGTGGCTGATTTGCTTGCATGATTTGCTTCTTACCTGCCTTCGCTTAATTGCACCATCACACGTTATTCGGCATCAAGTCCCCATCTTGGAAAATGGAGAGACAGAATCTGTGTATGTACACACTGTGTATCTGACCCACCATTTCAGTACAAACTTCCCAAATACATGCAAAAAAAACCTCAACAAAAACCTCCCTCCCACACCCCCATACCCTCTCCCCCAGGCAGCAACCCCAAGTAACACCCTTCTTTTATAAGAAGTAGTGTAAAACATTTTTTCTCTCTTCTCTTGAGTTGGGGAACATTCTTCCCTACATAATGATGTTGTTTTCTTGTCTGGCAATGTTGTACACACTGTCACAGCTATTTGCTATGCAATTCAATTCATAAAAGTCAGCAACCTGTTGAAGTGATTAGCTGTATTTGCTTAAGAGACGCCCAGTACTGGAATTGCAGGGAGAGTGCATTACAGGTCGGAGTTACAATATTGACCAGGATCTGGGGGGAAGCTTGTACAATCACATTAGCCATTCCTATTTATGACTCCTGAGCTAGTTAACCTTAATAGAGCTGCTCTTAAGAGATACAGATGGGAAGTAACTCTGTATAAACTGCACACTGTATAAAGTTTATGTGCAATCATGTTGAAGATGGAAAGATGGGGGAGTAGATCCTTGAGATGGAGATTACTTCAGCTGCTAGGCAAAAGCACTGGCCTTGGCTGGAGCATCAAGTGCCCCAGCCCAGACATCGACATGTTCTTGAGAGTGTGCTCCAGCAAGGAGTATGAGGTCACCAGCACTGGCTTGGTGCCTCACTGCCCAGAGGAGTTTTGTCTGTTCCTGGAGAATTTTTGTCTGCATCTTCTAGGCACTTGCCAGCAAAGTGGTACAATGTGAGGCACATTTGGTACAGGTCTAAGAGGCAAAACATGCAGGGAATCTGTGTGACTTTACCTTCACCAGAAAGTAAGACAAAGGTAAAAGGAGCAAGAATTCATTATGGAAGAAAAAAAAAATCCCTGTGATGGAGCATAGCCTTCAGAACACAAACTGGACAATAGAAATGGCAGTGGGATTTTTCAAAGCGTGAAAGTAACTTAGCAACACATATTTACGTCCTGTTTTAGAAAAGGTGCCATGAAGGCATGAATTCCTAGGAGGTGAATCATATATAAAAGACATGCATTGTTTAGCTTTGAAACTGCATGTGGAATACCAATGAGATCATTCTGTATATGTTCTCCTCCATTCATAAAGACGTGGCATGCTGATCGCCTAGCAGGTGTGCATCCAAACAGAGGATGAAGCTGGAAAGTTTTGAGAAAGAGCATTTGATGTGTTTCCTCTCACATTCCTGTTGGTGGCATAACAGGTAGCAGCTATAGATGCATCTTACAAAAAAGTAATTCCTGTCCAAGAGATTATATTAGTACATGAGAAAACTTAAGTTAGAAATTTCCTGTGTGTTCTGTGTTTCGTAAGCAGTCACATAATAACTTACTTTCAGGAGTTCAAAATCAAAAGAAGATACTTATTACAGTGTTGTTTCTGTTTGGGAAAATGTAAAGCTCTATGATTCAGGATTTATGTTTCAGGGAAATCAAAAGAAAATCATATTTTACTAAGACAATTGCCAGTTTTTTTGTTTACATGAAAATCTTTCTGTTTTCACAATAACTTACAATTTTCAAAACCAGCAATGCTTTTTCTGAAAAAATCAAGACTGAATGGGCATAGTTTTATGGGTTGCATTGGTGACATTTATTATGCAGCCATAAGCATGAGATCTTTAATGGTCTTGAGCAAGCTGATCTCTATAACTCTGTCCATAAGCGTACAAATATTGTTCCACCTGTGTTGAAAGATATTTATTGACACTTAGCAATTTATATGAGGTCATCGACCTTTAAAACAGGTCTCTTTTTGAAAATTTTATTGCTGCGTTACATTGCTTGACTAAAAATAATTAACTATCTACATTGTTTAATGACACTGCCAAACTACCAACAGTAAGGTGAAACAGAAATGTGAGACCTTTTTTTCAAAAAGAGAAGCTTCTTTAAAAAAAATCCATGAAGGTATAAAAATGTCCTCTATTCCTGAGGGATCTGCATTGACCAGTAACTGCCCTATTTACACTGCCTCCTAATCTTTAATATATTTTCCTCCCAACACATTTGTGAGAAAGTGAAATGACTTTATTTCCTTCAGCAGATAGATATCTGAGACATGGAATAAATAGCAGAGGATGTGGTGTGGGCATGGACTGATTAGTGAAATGCTGCAGGCATTAGTATAGATTAACAGGAAAACATTCTGGAGAACATTTCTTGCAGCAAAATGCCCAGGTATGTAACTGGTTTTTCACCCCACAGACAATACTCAAAGCAGCTCCTGATAATTACTTATTGCTAAGTATCTTGCTTTTCCTGTTGCAGCAATTACTAAAAAGTAAAAATTCACCTGTCTACCCTTGCAGCTATCTATAACTGGGGATGTCTGGGCACGTCTTTAGTCCTCTCACATGATGCTGTCTGTGGCATCGCGATGGGAAAATTCCCTGTGGCAAACACTTGACAGAGAAGAATAAAACACTGCAGATTAATGGGTAAATTATGAAGGATGGAAGCACAGCCACAATAAGACTGTGCTCTGGAATTTTAGCAATTGATAATGAATAAGTATGATACCTGACAGCTGAGTGATGCTGTGGAATAATACTCTTTCTAAGATTTCACAGATGGTTCAATCTCATTGGCTGTCTTGAAATGTGTGAGAAAATGAGATCTTTTCATGTTCTCCCCTTTTCAGAGTTTTTCTTTATAAACTTGTGCTTACAATGAAAATAGCAACTTAGTCTGTCTTTTATATTTACCTTCTTACTTGCAGAATTAATAACCCAGTTTTAAGTAACAAAGATTCATCCCTCCCTGACACCTCCAATCTCCCTCTCTCCAATAGAAGATGGGAGATGGTTCAGTTCAGGGCAGAGACACAAGAAAGGGCCTGGCAAAGAGGACTGAGCATTTCTCTTGTGCCTTTCCTTGTCCCACAGCCCAGGCCAGCCATACATGTTGGCAGTTCCATATTCAGTAAGAGAGCTCTGCAGCCATTTAGAAAATCAGTTCCATGGGTTTCTGGCTTGCTAAGTTCTCTGCAAGTTAATGTGCCCACAATTTCACAGCTGATTTCAACCCAAGCCACTAATGATGGTAATAAATTTCTTCCAATTTTATTAAGTCAGATGTAATTGGATATTTCAAAGCAACCAGAGGAATGACATAGATTAGATCTATGAAAATATGAGATTAAATTCCTCTTTCACTTGTGACAGCTCTATTGGAGTATCAGAATTGGTGCCTGTGTCCTACTGATTTATCAGTATCTATTTAAGAGGAAACGGAATATCTGTGCACATATTTAACAGATCTGAGTACTTTTAAAAGCAGAGTTTGCCTTGTTCTCTCTCAAAGGAAATGGGAATTCATCACTCTCTTAGCACATGCTCCAGAGCCTGCAGCAAACACTTTGCTTTGGGAGACATTCCTTGTTCTGCCTGTGCCCATCAGCTGGACAACACTTGCTAAGTGAGAACTGCTCTTTCTGGCTGAGTTTAAAGGGAATAAAATCCAGCCACAGGCTTTGCACATGTTTACAGGAAATGGACAGTATTGCTCTGCCTGTAAAGCATGGTCTGAATGAAGGAGAAGGCAGTATGTGTGTGTAGTGGTGGGTATCAAAACTGACTTTTGGATATTCTGGAGACACTCTGTGCCCCCTGCCTTCCTAAGCCATGAGTCTTCTCCCAGTGAGTAGACACTAATTAGCTACTGATTAAGAACCACAGAGACCCCACAGCCTGCATGTCTCTGAGAGAATTGAGCATTATTGACATGAAAAACGGAAACAAGAATAAATGCATATTAACTTCAGGGCTGACAGGTGTTTACCTCAAAGTTACAGGGGCAGCAGTGACTGAAGTAAAAGCATGAACCATTAACATTAAAGGAAGTATTTCTTTGCAAGAGCCAAAGTGGGTGACAGGATTAAATTTTGAAGGGGAGAGCTAATGTGACTGCCTTAAAAAAATATTGACAGCTGTGCAAACCAAACCCACACCAGTTTCAGAAAAGACCTGCATAGTGCCAAAAGCATATGTACATTTTAAGAGAGTCACATTTTAGACTCAGAGGCACACCAGCTGGGAGGGAGCCCTGGAGGATGCCTGGCCCAGCCTCCTGGCCAAAGCAGGGTCACTGAAGCATTGAGTTGTAGGAAGGAATAAAGGTTTGTCAGACTATTAGTTTATTCTACTGAGCTTCCTAGAGGAACTAATAGAAATTGAAACTACAACTTGATCAGAAATTGTATTATTTAACTTATCCAAAATCAAGGAAAGTTGGGAGTTGCTGAGCTTTATTAGGCTGAAAAACAAATGGAGCAGTAAGGCTAGTTACTCAACCAAGGATGTTGCATGGTAGTGTTGCAGACACTGTGTGCTCCTCCACACCAGCATCCTGCCCAGGTCTGAGATCCCACTGCCTGTAAAAAAACACATAAAAGATATTAAAATGCATAAGCAAATGCCCAGTGTCACTGTTGAGGCATCTGCATGACAGTCAGTTGGAGCAATTGCTTTCAGATGAACTGGTTGTCTTATCTAGGGGTAAGTCATATCATCAAGTTACTTTCATGTTCAAGATGATGAATCATTTGAAAGAGTGTCACAGATGGAAGTGAGCCTGGACCATTGTCTGTCAAATCCATTTTAGCATTCCAAGTGGGAAGGACTTAGCATCACTTGTATTACCCTTCAAACAATGATGTAGCTGAGGTCTCTATGTACCAACTCAGCAGAAAAACAAGCAAACAAACACACATGCAAGCAAACAAACAAACAACAATTTTAAAAGAAAACAACCAACAACCAACCCTCTAAAGAAAACTTATCCTGAAGGACTTTGGTAGCAGATAAACATCGTATTCTGAATATCTGCCCAACCCCTTGCAAATTTTTATTATTTCAAATCTAATAAATTCACAGAAATTTAGAAAACCTAGAAATTGTGTAACTATTGGGCTTTATTTTCTTTCTTCATTTTAAACCCTGTTTTGGTATGGCATATGCACAGATTTGTCTTACTGAAGTCCAAGAGCATATTGATGCATTTGTGCCTGACATAGGAATTCTTTTAAGTCCTATGCTGAATGCAGACTAGGTAAAATATTTGCAGTAGTAGAGAAAAAGCAACGATAGGGCTGATCATTTAAAAGACTAAATGTTTGTTCCTTTTCCTTCAGCATGAGCTGCTCTAGCCAAGAATATTAACCTGAGTAACAAAAGGGATGGCTGAAGGGGAAGTGCAAGATGAGGCTTAACATCCTCCAGGCCTGAACCTAAAGTACTTTCTGCAGCCAAAGCTGCTATTGTTGCTAAAAAGGCTGCTGTGAGTTCAGGGACACTGGAACCTTTATCTGTATTGCTTTGTCTGTATCACTTGAAATTTAAGGGGAATAAATTACTGGATTTACAGTGTGAACAGGGTATCTTGTCATGGATTTACAGTGTGAACAGAGTATCTTGTCATATAGGAAAGTCCAGAAGATGTTCTCATATGCATCTTTGAGAAGGTTCATGTTTTCCTAGCTGTTAAGGATTAAAGCGAGTAGCCTCCTCTGAAGGCTCTGAAGATGTCTGACTCTCCCACAGCCAGATCACTAGGCAGCTGTGCTGCCTGGAGGAGTGGGAAGGACTGGAGTGGTCAGCCTCAGTGCCAGTGGCCAGGCTTGCAATGCCTGGGTCAGCTGAGCCACTGGAGACCTCAGAACAGAGAAGTCTCAGCTCACACAGCCCTCCACCCCATGGGACAGTGCATCTTTCCTCTGGGTAAACCCACAGCTTTTGCTCAGGCCCAGTAGCATCTTCGTCAGTGTTGGTGAAGTGCTGAGCCAACTACTGGCCAAAGACCTGCCTGGTGTAGTTGTCCAGGTGTTGGAGCAGGTGTGTGTTTGTGCCAAGGTGACTGGCAGGGAGGGATCTGCTGACACCCTGACTGTGATGCTGAACACTTCTGGCTCCTCACAGACATGCTGAAATGTGAAAAATGGTTACTCATGCAAATAATAGCTGACCTTCTGGTCAGAACATGCTGCCAGGCACAAATAGGCAACCTAATGCATGGACTTTTGTTTTCACCACCCCCTTGCACAAAATAAGCCCTTGAAGGCTCAGAGAATGTTTCCCACAAAGGCAGAGGGCAGCAGGTTAGTAGCTTCCTTCCTTAATGGGACTGTGGGGCTCCCTCGGCTGTGTCGTGGCAGGGGGCAATGAGGAAGGAAGTGGATAACACACAGCCGTCCTGCACGCACCCAAGGGCATGGGGCAGCAGTCAGAGGTTGTGAGCTGTGAATGTCTGGGTTGGAGAATAAGAGCCAGGTGGTACTGATCTCCAGAAGCAGCCAGAGCTGTCCCCCAGAGCTGCTGCTGGATCTGTGAGAACCACACAGGAGCTGAGGCCCTCCTGCACACTTTGGGCAGAACTTGCTGCCATCCAGCCATCTAGCCATTCTGCCATCCTGCCATGCATCCATCCTGCCATCCAGCCATCCTACCATTTTGCTATCCTGCTATCCTGATAGACAACCATCCAGCCATCCAGCCATCCTACCATTTTGCTATCCTGCTATCCTGATAGACAACCATCCAGCCATCCAGCCATCCTGCCATCCAGCCATCCATCCATCCTGCCATCCTGCCATCCTCCCATCCTGCCATTCTGCCATCCAGCCATCCAGCTATTCTGCAATCCAACCATCCTGCCATCCTGCCACACAGCCATTCTGCAATCCTACCATCCTGCCATCCTGCCTCTCACCTGAGCCAGAGAGCCAGACTGTTCAGTGAGTGGCCAGTGTGTTGTGGATGAAAAAATCCCGAGCAGGAGACAGACAAAAAAACTTAAAAATGTAGATAATTAGTCAGCAGATACTCTCCTCCCTCCCCAACCCTTCAAGGAAACAGTTGTATCTGCACTGTTTTTCACTCTGTCTGTACCTATTTTCTGTCTTAAAAAGAAGTTGTGGCGTCAAGTCAATGTATCATTTATTATCTTCTACACATAAGATTGCTTTCTATGTTCAGTCTTACTATTAAATGAGGAGGGAAGCAAGTAACAGTCACTGGTTTTGGTGGGAGGCATGTCTTTCCCAATATTATAGTTTGCTTTCTATTTTGAATAATACAGAGAACAGGAAAAAACACTGTGCCCACAAAAATTGCAGTGAAAATTACAAATTAGGTATATTTCAGTATCTAATTAGTCAGGAATCTGAAGAAATGGGATAATATCTAGGTAACGTGAATTCAAAAATAAAATCCTCATCCACAATTATGGTATGTCTTTTGCAAAAAAAAATACCATATTAATTACAGGATTAAAAGCAAGGATGAGGAATAAAAGAAAGTGGGTGGAAGTGGCAACAAATGAACAAAAGAAGGAAAGATAGTAAGCTCCTGTGTTTAAACAGAGCCTTCCACTAGGCCACAAATTTGTGTGAGAGAGACTGAGAACACTTTTGTTTCAATTCATGTATCTCATGGTTCAAAGATGAAGCACTGGAAACATGTGTGCTCTTTTCTGCCCTATTTAAATCACTTCAGGACAAATCCATCGCTGTTGTAAATGGGTGTAACTTGGTTCAGTCCAGTGCAGTTGCACCTGCTTACACTAAGGCGAAATTTGGCTCAGATTGGATCCAAATTAACTCAACATTTGGAAATAAAAACGAGAAGCTTGGCATATTCCTGCATTTCATCTGGAATCTCATAAAGCCTGAGATTAGTTTATCTAGTAGATTTACAACTCGAAAAATATTTTATTCTGCTATCAACTCAGTCCAAAACTCTCCCTTTCCCTGCTTCCGTCATCCTTCCTCCCTCGCCTCCCTGGGCAGGAGGATTGGTGCTGCCTTGGCCCCTTTTGTCCTGCTGCAGCTGGTGGAGAGCCCAGCTAATAACAGCACATCCTTTTTGATCTCCAAAGTGCTCCACAGGAGATTGTTCCTGTTGGTAAGGCTGGCCCTGCTGCACTCATCTGCCAGCTTCTCCTCACACTGTGAGGATGTGAGTGCCTGAGAACGAGGGACGCTTCCTGCACCAGCACTGCCAAGGACTGGGACAGCAACGTCTGGCATCCCTGAGAAGGAGGAAGTCTGGTTTCCTCCCTTAATTGCTAAAGAACTGGTAGAGAGGCTTGTGTGGGGAGGAAAGTAATTTTTTTTTTTTCTATCTTAGTCCATCTACGAGTTTTTAGGAGTCATAAGGGACAAGTTGTTAAGCCTGGAAACTTGTAAGCATTTAAAGGGATGTCTTTCAAAGAAATGCAAGCACACGGAAACGTCAAAGATCCTCTACACGAAACCCACCCGTTCAGAAAAAGCCTGAGTAAATAGATAGCCTGTGCAATGTGTTGGGAAAGTCAACAAACCCAGGGTTTCTCACAGGAAGGGGGAAGTGAATTCCTAAATCAAGGATTCTCTCCTGAGGAGACCAAGCCCACGGCTCTGAGAAGTGCAGAGTTACAGCCTCTTAATGCAGTTTCTTGCTTAGCCCTCCAGAAAGAGTACTGCAAAAAAGCACCCTGGAGCCTAAGAGAATCTGGCTCAAAAGAGCAGAGGAACTTATGTTATGCTTGGAAAAGAGTGGCAAGATGGATTAGTATTTGCATTACATGTTTGTTATGTTTGAACATTGCTATATGTGCACAGAGAGGTGTATGATACCCCAGCCTTTCAGGGACAGCCACATGAGCACATTGTCAGGATCCAGGAAGGGCTGCAAAACCACTGGAAACACTTGCAGGTTTGGTAGGTGGTAGGAAATACTGCCTGGGAAAGAGGAAAAAACATATGGCTCAACTGGGAAGGTAGTGGTTTCTCTTGGATTAAGTTCTTGCAGAATCACAGAATGGTGGAGCTTGGAAACAACCAAGGGTTTAGGGTGGGGTTCATTTTCTTTATAAGTAACTAACAGGGACTGCAGTTTGGATTTGTGCTGGAAATGGCATTGATAATTCAGGGATGTTTCTGTTATTCCTGAGCAGCACTTACACAGCCTCAGGGCCTTTTCTCCTCCTCACCCCACCCCACCAGTGAGGAGATTGGAGGTGCACAAGAAGCTGGGAGGGGACACAGCCTGGACAGCTGACCCCAGCTGATCACACAGGTACCACAGACTGTATGGTGCCATGCTTAACTTATTGAGCTGGGGGGAAAGTTGACCAGGGGCAGCTGATCAGAGGCTGGCTGGTCAGTTGGTTGGTGGTGAGCAGTTGTTTTCCATTTGCATGACTCGTCTTTTTTGTGGTTTATTTTGCTCTCTCTTTTTTTTTTTTAATCTTCCTTTTCATTATATGATTGGTATTATTACTGTTGTTATATTATTAGTAGTAGCAATAATATTATTGTTAAGTTGCTTTTATCTCAACCTGCAATTTTTCTCACTTTTATCCTTGCAATTCTCCACCCACTTGTCCTGGTGGGTGGAAAGTGAGTGAGCACCTGTGTGGTGCTTAGTTGCTGGTTGGGGCTAAACCAAAACAGCTCCTCTGGAGGTCACCTGGTCCAATCCCTCAGCTCAAGCAGGGATCAGCATCTACCTACAAGCATCTACCCCAAATTTTTGCCCGATATGAGTTAGTCAAATGATCTACCTTGTCTTTGCTTGCATGCTGCTTTTGTCACGGTATGTTTTTTACAAAGACTGCTTTATTAAGCCTTTTTTATCAAGCAGAAGACAGGAGCTTGTTGATAATGTTGTCCCTGTCAGGATAAGACTGAACACATTATTTGTACAGTGGTGAAGCTTGGGTTTTCTGAAGGAAGCTGTCAACAGCTGCCATGAAAGCTGCTTAAAAGAAACCGCTATTTGCTTATAAAAATTTTGTCAGCAACAAAGAACTTATTTTAAAACCACAAATAGCAATCAGCTCACCTTCCAGTTGCTTCTAGAGTTTTCCAATTTAAAGCATACTGGATTATTTCCTAGCAGCATGCAAATAGCAGAGTTTGAATCAACAATGAGCTAAAGTAGAGCACATAGAAACAGAGGATCACACCACCCAGACCAGGGTAGTGAGAATCAAGAAACCTTTTACTGAAGCAGATGTAAATTCTTGTTTCATGAAAATAAGTGGGAATTTTGCCATTTACTTCAAACTGCTGTGCTCTGATCCATTCAAATTTGAATCTAAACACAAAAACACAGCACTGATCCTTTGGACACCGAGGAGAACAAGATAAATTAGTCGTCAGCAGAAGTGAGATATTACATATTTTTTGGCTCTGTTTGGGATCTTCTGGAGCCGAGAATTTTGATAAGTATGCTTACAGTTATATTTTACTTTTTGCAGGAAACAAGCTAGTTTTTCATTTTTCCTTCAGATGTTCAGAAGTGATTTTTACACTCAGTAAGTCTGAAGTAAGAAGGATGAAAAGTCAAGTCCGTTTGGTGTACCTTGGATGGAAGATTAGCAAGGATCAGCAAAAAATTTTGGAGAACATATCAGATTGTTTATTCTATCATAATTCATAACTGGAAGCTAACTCCTGCCGTGAAGAAATCAAGTACTTCTCCTCATTATAAATGATTTCTAGTATCTCTGAATTTTCTCCCTGTACATGGACTGGTGGCAAGATTCAACTGATGCAACTTATAGCAGCAATGAATTGTGTAACACTCTGTAACTGGCATGTAAAATGCAGAAAGGAATTTGTTCATCTTGGCTTCTGATGACACTTATGTCAGTCACATCATCTAACTTGAGGCTGGGTTCTCTTGGTTTTTATATTTCACCAAGATGTGAAATAGAACCATCAAGTTCAAGTATCACAGGAGCCCAGGTTCCATTGGAACCACTTATTTTCAAGTCTGGAATTTACCCAGAAAGCGGGAATATTTTGTCTTTCCTGCAGATATCTGTGTGGCAAGTCTATCAATGTGTACAGTTGCTCGTGATCCCACATGCTTGTAAAAATGGGCAATCCTCATAGCTGCCTGTGGTAGTTACTTTCTTTGTTTTGACTAGCTCCATTACTTATTTTCTTTTGTCTCCCATTCAGAGAAAAATAAAATTGCTGATAAACAATACTAAAGGAAGTGTTCAGAGCTGTGCATTAAAGAAGTGGGAAGATAGGGGGAAATAACAGAGGGTAATTTTATCATATATCTTTGACCTGAAGCAATAATAAATGTGAAGTCTGTATAATCATGGGTGATGTTTTTATATACGTATCGTATTTTAGATTGGTTTAGGAGAGAAACACATAAAATTGATTGACTGGTGATGTGGCAGTAATTATGCAAATAGAGTAACTCGACCATAAAACACTTTAAAGAGGAGAAGGTAGTTCAATAACAAGTAAGCATGAAAAAAATGTGTTTATTGCATCTATCCTAATGCCCTGACATCTCTCCTGCCAAAGCATGAAAAGAATGGATGTTGTGTAACAAAATTAAAACTTTATAAATTGCCAGATGAAGGTCATAAATAACTTTTCCTTATAAAAAACATGTCCTTAATTGTTGACTGTGACTTTCTTACAATTTTGTTCAGTCTTGGGCAAAGTTCAGTTTTATGAGACCAGCCTTGTGCAGCAAACACACCTTTGCTCTGTTGCTTTACTGCACCATTAATGGTTCGTTTGCCTTTGGGGGCAGGGGAAGGTAAGGGCTGCTGCTGTTCTAGCCTTTCCATGATGCTGCTCACATGAGAAATGTGAGGTAATAGTTCACTGAGTCATTCTGTGGAGTAGAAGTAATGGCAGAGTATTCCCCCACTGCCCACTCCACGGTCCCCATATTCTTGCAGCTGCATGATCGTTTTGCACAAATCATGATCCACTTTTGGTGGATGCTTGAGAAGGGCAAAAGATAAAGAAAAAATAGATTATGCATGAGTGTATAGAAATAATTTTAAAAATAAATAAATAAATTATGCATGAGTCTTTGAGTGGAAACTCCAAGGGGTGCAAGAGCACCCATCTGAGCACAGATTTGGCCTTAATTTGACCTAGATTTGAGATGTGAGTGAAGAACCCTCCAATACCTAGGAAACTGGAGATATCTACCGGGAGGCAGGCATGCATTAATTTTAGCAAAGCAGAAACTTCCTGTGAGGACAGACTGGTGAGCAGCAAGCCAAAAAGGAAATGCACAACAGAGAGAGTTGAAAGTATCTCCCAAGACATACTTCTTCCCAACCAGACGTATCAGGATATACACTGGAATTCTTGAGAAATCCTCTTTTTCCAGCTGGCCCTGTGTCCAGGCATAGGTTGAACATGTTCCTTATGAGCTGTGGTGTGCCCTTGGCCAACTGCTCTCCTCAGCAGCAAGTCCTGTGCCTTTGGGCAGGTTCAGGGTGTAGAACAGTCTCTTTGTGCTTGTGCTTTTGGCTTGATGATTTTGGATGTCACTGAGACCTGCTGTGCACAAACAGGCCAGTTTTGCAGCACAGGCTTCCTTATGGATTAGACCACTTCTGTCCATTTTCTCAACAACTAGCTCTCCCAAGATGAACACAGCTTTTGATGTCAAAACACTGCATGTGGGCAACCACACTTCTCTCAAATAGCAATCAGCAGTGTCAATTTGATGTGGACCACATGCTCTTGGAGGATCCAGGTTTTGAGACATTAAAGGCAGTCATCTATCAGAAGTGACTTGAGAAGGATCAGCTGTCCACAGCACCTTCAAAAGATGGCTTAGGAACCATCAAATAAAGCAAATAGGATCAGGGTTCATAGCAAGCCAAAGGAAGTGTTGGCTCTTGCAGGAGGTGCAGCAACCTGTGCTTCAGGAAAGAACAGGACAAGCTGTGGACAAGAGATCCATTGCAAACTACTAGATAAACAAACTGTGATGTCTAGGAAAGTCCAAAACATTCTGAGCTGAAAACATTCTGAGTGTGCGAAGGACTTTAAGGAAAATATACATATGTGTCCTGTTCTCATGTTTCCCAAGCATGTAGCCAGTTTTTTGTGAACAGTTTTATACACAGAGTACTGGGCTAGTAGGGTATTCTGTTTCAACCAATACATTTGCACGGATGTTTTCTCTACAGCTAAACTGCTAAATGCTTTTTCTGACATCTAGGTAGGACATAATAAATATATAAATAAGTGGGATTAAATCTTGAACCTTTGACTTGCTCAAGTAGAAAATCCCTCCTACCCCCGTTACTTCGCAACTGCAGAGTCTAGTTGAAACCAAGACTGCAAATGTGAAGTTGAGGAACCTCAGCTGCTTGCAGTGCTGTTTTAAGGCAAGACCAAAGTCATTATAAAAATGGTCATGATCATATAGTCCAATAGTCAACATGAAACCAATAGATGTTGATTTCTCCAACGTGTAGAAACAGTGATTTGCATACTATAGAATAAGACTGACAGGTCACCAAGCAGCAAACATCATATCATGACATGTCAAGGTCTATCCATTCTGGGGAGCCAGGAGCCCTGGCCCTGCTCAACTTTCATGGTGACTGCACATATAATTTTTTACCCGATTTGTTTATCATGCAGGTTTTTGGAGCCCTTGTCAGGCATGAAGCCACACAGATAGACAATGGTAACAATGGTAACAACCATCTTGGCTTCAAAAAAGACAGTAGCTCAGAGTTACCAGGTAAGATGAACAGACTTGATAAGGCCATGTTTTATTGTTGTCCTTGCATTTAGTCCAGTCTCCAGCTGGACTAACACAGAATTAGCTTTGGAAAGAGATAATTATTTTCTAACACCAACAGCTGGTATAGCCAGGAGATAGTCCTTCAACAGAGGACCCATCATACACTTAAGAAAAGGCAACATTTCAGCCAATGTCCTGCAGCTAGTCCAAACACAGAAGCATAATTCCTGATGGAGTCATTTAGCACTTAAAGGTAACTATTAGGCAAGTGAGAAAAAAAAGTCCATCTCTGATTTAAAAGCAATATTTGAACCTGGCACAGCAGAAACAATAGGCTTTTTCCCAAGTGGAGAGCAGGTATGTTTATTTTACTGAAATATATGGGTTTGTGACAATCAAAAGCAGATGTTCATTAACAGGCAGGACATAGGTAGGTTTCTAAGGCATAAAGCATGAGGGCAAAGAGGCAAAACATTCAATCTCCTGCCTTGCACCTGAATCTGCCCAGCCCCTTAAATCAGTTTTCAACAATGCTTTTTGATTTTCATGTTTTTAAGTAACAGCTATGCAGATGCTGTTCCTGCTGGCCTTGCAAAACAAGTACTTTGGAGTTCATTTTGATTCCTGTTTCAGGGTATTTTCAATTTTCTTTCCTTTAACATGACTTGGGGTCCAGAACTAGATTTGAATTCTGATGGCTGAAGATGTGCAGACCTGAGAGACTTCTTTCATAAACTGACTGCAACCTTCAGTCTGGAGCTGAGTTGCTTCAGAGCCTTCATGTGCTCAGACCCCGTGTTTGGTGCAGAGGGATGCCTGTGGATGTGTTACTCCTTATATAGCTCTTTTATGTCTCCTAACAGTTTGAAACTCCCTGCGTGGAGGTGAATGATGTTGCACTAGACCAGTGCAACCTTATTTCAAGCAGGAACTGTCAGCAGAATCAGTGCAAGGTCAACCACTCCACTTGTTCCTTTCAGGAAACTACTCCTCCTACAGATACCCTTACACTAAACAAACCCCCTCAAATACATGTGCTGCAGCATTCCTCCATACACTGGCGTCATGAAGACTGGCAAAAATGCCATGGCAGCAAATGTTAGCAGACTTCCAGACCAAATCAAGCCCCATTTTCCCTTGTACAAGGACAACTCCAAGGTAACTTGCCAGTTGGCTGCATTTCTATTTCCAAACAGTGCAGCAGAGTATCAGCAAAAAGAAAATCCCAGGAATGTTTCTGCCAGGGAAATTGAGTGATGGAACTGGTAACTGGATGCAGCACACTGGCAAAAGAAATATTTTTATCAGCTGACCCCAAGTATGCCTATAAGATCACATTTTTTAATTGTTGTCTACAAGTACGTCTGAATCTCAGTTCCAAACCAAACTGAGGTCTGCATGTTGCAGATCAGTCACTTGAGTGCTTCAAATCTTTTTTTAAAAAAGGCAAAAGCAAAAGTGTCGATTTAGACTCATGGAATTCCCCAGATGGCATTCTGCATCCACTTTCCTTCATCAAAAAGCCTGAGACACCCCTGCCCTCCACCCATGTGGTTCCCAATCCCAGAACACACATGCTCTCAGCCCGGGAGGGTTGGTTGCCTGCTGAACTATGTGGCCTGTGAGTTATCTTCAGTGGAAATGCTCATGAACCCACTCTGAAAAATAGCTCTGAAAGGGAAGGGACCCAGCTCCTCAGCTGCTGCATTTCAGGGGTCACAGTAGCAGAATCATAGCTCCAACTCCTCCACAAACCTTCCAGCTACGCAATTATACAATGTAATACTACTAATACAAGGGTAATAATATTGGCTATCTGAAGCAATAATGACTAATTAGAGGTCCAAGGCTGAGTCCTGCTTCTCAACAGCAGAGCCTCCTGCGTTCCTGACACCCTGAGAAGGAGCTGGCAGAAAGAAGCTGGAGGAAGGCTATGGAAGGACTCCAGGGACCCCAGTGGGCCAAAGATGTCCTTGATGTCCTCCTAAACGTGGGCAGAGAAGAATTTTGGCAGGGTCAGAGAACAATGGGCATGTAGGTTCCACTGCTGGCACAGACCTTGAAGCTATGTGAGTGGTGAATAGGTCTATCACCCCCATCCACAGTGGGGGCAGGAGCTGGAGTGGTCTCTGCAACCCCAGCTGTACTCTGCTTCCATTGCCTGATTCCTGTGCTGCAGTCCATGGGACAGGGCTAACAAAGTTAAAGCAGGTATTTAACACCACAGACCTTATTTCACTGTGTTATGAAAAGTCACACAGGGCAGGTTTTTTTTTCCTAGGCTCAGCATTCAGGGCAAACACACTGCTGTAATCTTTAGCAAATACATTTTTGCTTGCACAATAAATCTGTTCAGAAATCACACATTTCCATTCAAACTAGTCACTAAAGAGTCACGTGTTGGGGCCTATCTCTGCTTTGTGCTGACACTGCATGGGCAGAGAATCATGATCGTTCATGAAAACATATCCCCAGTCTTGAGGCAGGGCTTGGCTCGGGGTCACATAAGACTCATCCACATTTCATATCATGTTTCCTCTTCTTTCTTCACCAACCAGTCTTGAAATATGTCATTTCCGTGCCAGCAGACAAACACAAACCACAAATGCATGCCAAGTGGCTGTACCTATGCTGGGAAATAAACTGGGCCAGGGAACAGTTAAAGGAAGAGCCCTGCAAAGCACATCCTATGTCCCTCTGGCTAAGCTCACACTCTCTAGAGCAGGAGGGCAACAATCCAAACCAGGACCAGTCCCTGGCCCAGCTGCTTTTCCCTAACCAGGGGCAACAGCTGGGAAAATGCCAGGTGATCCCAGCCAAAACCATGCCATGCCATGTAGTCACTAATAGGAGTTGTCACACACCGCTGCCTGTGTCCTGGCACTGGTGAGATACTACAAGAGTCCACAGCTGGGACATTACCCAGAATCTAAAAGATACTTGGTAAATGTCTGTGAATGACTTCTGTGAGATTTTAGGAAAACTACAGAGGCTTTCTAAATTCCTGTGGATTCATGAAATGAGGATAATAAACCCCACCGTGTGTCTGAGCTGTGGAGGGAGGACAGAGCACTTTCCAGCTCAAAAGTAATAGGAAAACATGACAGGACCCTGGCTGGACAAGTGGACTTGTCCCATTGTGTTTGGTAATTTTCATTTGAACAGAGAGCAAACTCATTTAAGTGACTAATTGATAATCAGCACAGAACTTTGGCCATTGCTTTAAATTACAAATGAAGCCAGTCATCTGCACTGGAAACAGGCATCTTTAAGATAAACAGGAATATATAACTTTGAAATATACAAATATTTTGCCATATTCTGAAATAAAGTGTTTAGCATTTTGTTTCTTACCAGTATATATCTTTTTTGCTTCTTTAATTTGTGACAGTGAAAGGTGATTATCCATTCTATTTTTATGACCTACTTATTGCTGCTATCAGGAATGATATCACTAAATGAACTTCAGTAAAGACAGACACAGCTTTCTTATACTGAAGAATCTAATAAATGGGGTGGAAAAAAATCAGGAAGTTGTTTTATCCAGTGCTGTGGATTTAAAGATTTTCTGATTCTTAACTCTGATTCTTCTAACTGTTCAGAAATATATGGGTGACAGACCTGTAGCTGGGAAGAAACAAACCAAAATACATGGGATGAAACTGAAGCATAGAGGGAGAAAAAGAGGGAAGGAGAGGAAGAAGGAAGGAGGGAAAGCAGGTGAGAAGAAGAACTCACACCTAGGCTGATGTTCCCTTGCTCACTCATGCACCCACCTTCCTTTACAGCATTTACAAGCCAGCAGCTCAGCTGGATGCTAAGCACCCCTGATTTTCAGACTTCAGTGCTGAAGATCCTCCAAATTTTGCAGCCCATATGTAGAGCTACTTAGAGATATGTGTTAGGAATGCATGGTTTAGCTACAGTTCTTCCAACCTACCTGGCCTTCCCCTTATACATTAGATGTCCATTTAGAACCTGAAAGGAATATACCACCAGGGGCTGTATTTCCACCTTCAGCAAAGCTCTAAGTGCAAGGGATGTGTTGTGGAAAGCTCTTATTTTCTGATGAGTTCCCCAGCCCCACCAGGGCTTTACCTCTGACTAACATAGATTAGATATGTGTAGGCTCTCCTTTGAAACTTGTGCACAAGACTGTTTTGTGACAAAGCTTCTGAGCAGCATTGAGACTTTTGCAAAGGCTGGTGTATGAAAGACTTTCAAATTCATATGCTTCATGGGTGTGGGAAACCATAAATGCATCCTCTGCTGCCATGTGTTCACAAAGCTGCAGAGATGCTAGAAGAGGGAGGATGAATGCTTGACTCCAGGTGAGGGTCAGCTGCGAAGTATCTGTTTTTCCATGTGGAAGGGTTAGCTGGAGAGACGGTTAAAGAGCAGTATTCCGTGACGTCAGTGGTGTTTATGATATGGCCTTTAATTACCCTTACCAGTAAATCAGTGTGTGCACTTTAGTACCACAAAGTAGGGCATACTTCAAGGGAAATAATAGCTCTGTTGATTAGCTAATGAATATGCTATCAGAGAACTCAAGGAGCCTGTCCAGGATTGCTCACTTTAAGTAATAATGCTAATTAAAAACATACTGCATGCCTCAAATCCACTGCTTAACTTTTCAAACAATGAAATTCTCATGATCATTCTTTAAATTATCTGTTCTGTATTTATTGAAGACAAGGATGCTGTCCTGTTCCCTGGCTGCATGTTTAATTCATAGAAGCAGAACAGTACACACAGAACAGAGGAGTGAATCTAATCTTATCTTTGGCTGGGAAATGAACCTCCCTTCTCCCTAGGGCTGGGGAAGCCCTCTCCAGATGCACACTGTCCAAGCCTGCTGGCTGAGACACAGCCTCGCTGGTCACGTGTCAGGGGCCACCCTGCAGCTGAGGGTGACACCCCGGAAAAGCAGTGTTGGTGGCTTCCCCTCTCCCCCACTCACCTCCTGATGAGGCTGAAGACGGCGTGGCTAATGAGCTTAGGTGATTAAAAGAGCTCAGATATCACTGCTGACTCTCATCAGTGCTTCTACCTTGTCTGCTTACAGAGGTAAGACCCCTCTCTGCTTAGGGGGGTTTTACCTAAATGATCCATTTAATCTGGGCTACATTTCCTCTACACATCCCAAACTCATGTAGGCTTTATGGGCCAGGATATGCCCTTCTGGAGGACTCTCTTTTGGAGGCAGTTGTCTTCAAGACAACATGTAGCCACAATGCCTGTGGGTGTCTATAAACATTCTCTGATGCAAGCAGGGCAACAACAGACTATGCCAAAATCACTGCAAAACACAGTTCAGAAAATTATACATTTCCCTTAGCTCCAGTAAGAAGTTTGCTATCAGAAAATCTACAATAGAAGATATAATAAAAAAAAAAAAACATTTTCTCAACCAAAGAGGCTCTGCAAAATGTATTCCTGTCAAAGAAGCCTAGCTGTAATGTAAATGAATTTTTTTTGAAAACCAGATACTTTCAACTCATTAATTTAGAACAGCAATTTAAATATCTTCCAAAGCTTCTGTTGAAAAGACTTGATCTTCTGATCACGCTACAGCTTCTGGTTCATGCTGCTTTTCTCTTGTGCTGCAACTGTCCTTAATGCTGAGTCTTCTCCCTGGAAAGGTATATTCCCACTGCCTTCCATTTCCATGCCTTCTATCAGTGGAGCTCCACCTGACCCTTATTACCTCACTTCCCTTCCACCCATCCATGCTGATTAGGTAGCACACACATTATTTTTAACCACAGGGAGTATCTGGTGTCCTTTCAACAGGACATTTTTTGCTCAAAACTGATTTTCTGGGTCTGAAGTGCAAGCTGTCTCAGAAGCAGACATCGAGCTGGAGGGATATGGAAGATCTCAGTGTAAATCTGTGGGAATAGAGAGGCAAGGGTAAGATTTCTCAGAATCGTGTATGGCTGAAACCTCAGGGTTAACAGGTCGCTCCCATAGGTTTCCCCATCAGTGGAGCACATTGAAACACAAGTGAAGCATTCTGGCCACCTCTTAGGTTGCCTAACAGGAACAGGAAAAGTAGAGTGTACACCAATATCACAGTGCCTCTGTACATAACTGGTGTGAAATATGAGTTTCTTTCAGCTTTTCCCTGAGTTTTTTTGTATCTGGCTCATTTCAGAAGTGCTAATCCTTTGCTTCAGATAAGGAAGTGCTTCGCAGTGTGACAGATTTGATCCTGTTGCCCAATGCTGAAGCAAGTGCTCCAGTTTGTATCCCTTGCTACCTGCACAAGGATAGGGACTGGTTTATACTGGTTTATAAGGGGGACAGCACACAGCTGTCAGTGTCTATCCATGTCTTCCGTGATGAGCTCTGACACAGAGAAATTTTAGCATCAGCATCTTGTTTACCAAGCCCAAATCTGCTGGAATCTGTGTCTGAAGTTTCTTACTTTTGCTGAAACTCAGAAAGCCAAGATGTTTCCCCTGAATTTCCTGCTTACACAAAGCTTTCATTTAGTCCCAGAAACTTTATCACTACCCAGAGCAAAGCAAAAGACTGGGTAACAAAGTGAGAGCTCTAACTTTAAAGGCATCACTGGCCTGCTTCCACCTAGAGCACGTTTAATCCTATAAATTCTTTTTTGAGAAGTTGTTTTTTAATTTTCTGAGAGTCCCTGTAGTGTACAGAGTAAAATTATTCTATGCCTATTATGAGTTTAGCCACATTTTTTAAAAAACCTTGAAGGTATCCCTTGGTGCTTGCAATAAGAATAAACCTTTTATTAGTCAAACTTCTGAGCAACGTTTTTTTTTCCTTTGGTTAAAATAGTAATACTATTTTTCAGCCTCTAGGCTCTTGCCTTGATCTGGAAAGAAAAAAAAAAAGACATGCCAAAGTTACAGGAAACTACAGTACATTACCTTATCATAAGGAAGGGAGTATTGCTTCTTTAGGACCCTGTTTCAGGCTGAAAGGTTTCTGATAGTTCAAAATAAAATTGAATCAAATTAATCTTGTGACATACTTCATTAGCTCTGTGCGGAACAGAGAGTATGCCTTATGTCTTGTCCAAGTCATGGAAAGATCCAAGCATAGTGTGCACAATGTTGGGACAGGTGGGTCTCCCCAGACCTCACAGGCACCACTTTTCAGCTCATTCAGGTAGAATGGAACAGTCACAGGCAAGTGTGGATTGTGATAGGAAAAGAGACATAAAGATCTAATTTTAAGAAAATGAAGACACTGCACACACACACACACACACACACACACACACACACACACACACACACATAGAAGATGAGGATGCACTGCTTGCTGGAGGTCCTTGCAGGCTCAGAGAAGGCCAGTTTCAGGTTCTTGGTCCTGATGCCCCTTGAGTCACTGTGAGCAGAGGCTGCCCAAGAGCAGCTCCTCATGATGCTGCAGTTGAGGCAGGGCAGATCTCCCCTCCACCAGGCCTCCTTCCCTCTCCCCTCCCCAGAGCCCAAACATGCACATCCTCTCCTGCCAGGAAGGACGCTCCTGGGAGGCACATCTGCCAAGCTTGTGCAAAACCCCTTCAGAGTGGGAACTCACCAGCATCTGCCTGGATGGTTTGGGCTCCTCTCTACTGCAAAGGGATCAGATACATGACCAGCCAAACAGAAAAAGCACAATCCCTCCCTCTCGTGCCACAAGACTGAGTCCTCTGTAAGCAAGGCACAAAAAGCAGCACTATTTTAAGTGTTATTTATTCCCATGAGAAGAAAAAGTAGAATTTGGGTTCCAGTTGGGGTTCAGTGCACTAAGTAAATCTCACATTGCTTTTTTTTTTTTTTTTTTTTTTTTTTTTTTGGTTTTTTTTTTTGGTTTTNTTTTTTAATTGCCACATTTGTTAGGTGACCCACACACCTTTGTTCCTTCTTCAGGCTGTGATCTTCACAGCATTGAAAGGTCACAGACTAAAGACTGCAGACTGCCATTTTCAGAGGTTTCCTTCCTACTTCTCCAACAGGAGGGGCTGCTCAGCAGCCCCTGTCTCTGTGCTGTGCTGTAAGAGGGGACAGATTTTCAAGTCGTTTGTTCAACTTCAAAACTTTTCTTCTACGGGACTCAGGATGTATTTAGGAAACAGTAAAGATGCAGGACAGTTTTGGAGAGGAAGTAGGATGTTTCAGATATGCAAAAAACTAATTACTTATGCTGAAACTGGGTCAAAACATCACAGTGTTTACCACGGCTCTCAGGAAGAGTGCCATGGGTTTTTTAATAACAACAAAAATTCAAGATCTCAGCATTGGGTCTCATCCCAAAAAGTAATATGGTTTCAGACCAAATGGAAACTAATCCAGCCTATAAATCATGATGCAGTAAATGCAACATGCTCAGTCCTGAACCCAGTCACTTTTGGTCAGCTAAAGCTGATCTTCCAGACAGCTTTGTTGCAAAGGCAACAAGAGATTGAGCGCTAGTCTTTTTCCCTTGCTATTGCTCCCATCACTAATTATGTTCATTGTTTCAGCTGAAGTTATATAATTTTTTTAATTAATCCAGCTTCACCCTCTAGCCACTAGATTCTGTTATGTCTTTCTCTGCAAGGTCAAAAGCCTCTTGGCACCTATCATTTTCTCTCCACCAAGGAACTTACTACACCCGTCACCTTTTAGTCTTCCTTTAGATACTCTGAGCAGACTGGTCGTGGAATTTATCAAGACCAGATATTTTCCTCAGTTCATAAATCCTTTTAGTGATTCTTTTCCCTGCCTTTGCCAATTTTTAAACACCCTTTTCAAATGTGGATGCCAGGTCTGGATGCAGCATTCCAAAGTAAAATTGCATCCTTACTCCTACTCGCTATTTTCCTGATTATTTGTTCAAGGAGTACATAAGCACTTTTGGCTACAACATTGGCAACTCTTGTTTGATTGCACGTCCACCCAGGCATCTAAATTTACAGATCAAAGGTTGGACTTGATGATCCTGAAGGTCTTTTCCAACCTAAATGATTCTGTGATTCTGTGAAATTCTACTCCCCTCTCCTAGATACACCAACTTCCATCAGATAGCTTTGAGGAAATATTAAGAAGTGTTTCCAAAACATGTTACAAATATGTAGTGGAGGCCTCAAGCCTTTTGCAACATATGGAGCAGAAGGCACATGAAAATGCTCCTCAAGCCTTCAGTTTCCTTCTCACTGGCCCACTGCAACAACCCTTGCCCTATATTTAATACTGAATTCAGTGCATTTGACAAAACTCTGGAATGTCCAGTGTATACAGACTTAGGAACTGCAGGATCTGTGAGGAATGAAGTTCGTGACAGACGGATAAAGGAAGATCTGGAGCTGTGATTACACAGGAAGAGTTGAAGTCCATTTTGGATTTCTGCAGCCTGTGCTCAACTAAGGCTCACAATAGCAAGGACAGGATGTCACTCCAAAATCCCTTCTTCTCTCAGAAAGGAGCAGAAGTTATATTATTTTTGTGCAGGAACAGACACTAAATTACCCAAGTTCTATATGGCAAATGTTACAGAGCTGATGTATGGCTTTGTCTAGCTCTGCAGCAGCAAAACAAAAATCAGCTACTTTGGCTCCTCACTTCACACCCAGATTTTTGCCCTCTGATCATTCACAGGAAACAAAGCCCACCTGCAATTCTGGAAACAGCCAAGCACCCTTTACTCCCTTTGGGCAGCCTGTCCAAGGCTGGTTCTCTTTGCCTGGGGTGGTTCTCCAGATCACCAACCCAAGCCTGGCAGCTGCGCCCACTCATACCACACCAGCACACACCCTCACTGCCATGCTGAAAAATACCACTCTGAGCCACAGCAGGGACCTCATCTTATTTCAAGCACTTTGAACAGAAGGAAATATGATTCTGGGTGAGGGTGTCAGGAATACTATTAGAACAGGATCTAGGGAAGATTGGAGGCCAGGATAACACACATGGACAGGAGCAGTCTGATCTTGAGGGGCCACTCAAGCAAATTTGAGCCTTCTAATATTGCTTGATGGGGGACTCTGAAGCAGATGCCCTGGGACATTTGGTATTTAATTTTTACTCTTTCCAGAGAAAATGTGCTAACAAAAAAGTGGCCATATGCTTTTTCCCCCCACCTCCAAATGTCAACTCTGAAGCTTCATTCTGGTACTAGAAAGATGCTCTGCAGTCAACCTGGCTTGTTCAGCCTCACTAGTAACCAAAATTCATGGTCAAACTCTTTCTTTGCTGTTTTGCAGCCCAGCCCAAGGCTGTCACTGCAGAGAAATGGTGATAAGTGAGGAAAACTTTTGGCCAGGCCATCCAACAGGAGCAGCGATATTGGCAATATAAGAGCCAGAGCAAAGTCCAGCTCATACACTCAAGGGTTGTGCTGGCTCAGCAGGACTAAAATGTAAAATAATTACTAAAAAAAAAAAAAAAAAAGAAA
>VYZP01005570.1:102947-139392 GCA_013400635.1 Hypocryptadius cinnamomeus
AAAAAAAAAAAAAAAGAAAGAAACCTTTCTTTTGTCTAGGAGTAGCAGCTGCAGCAATCAGTACATTTGGAGAACAGATTTGGTAAGTATGGAAGTATGTTCTTGCAGTCTTTTTCTATGTAAAATCATAACACAGAACCTGGCTTTGAGGTCCTCAGCACCTTTTCACTAAGGCAACATAGTGCTGCACCCCCTTTGACTCTTACAGAGGGTTGAAAACCTGACAGCTGTGCTTCTGGTCCAAGGAGGCAAAGCATTCCATTCTTGATTTTTTTGCTGATAAGAATTAATTGGAAACACCTTCCCTATGAAATACTGGGGGTTTCTAGGGGGTTTTTTTGTCTCCTGATATCACCTAAAGAGCATTTTTATCCTCAGATCCAAGAGGAAGGTTTTCACATAGGGCATCTTTATATACCTCCTTCAGGACTTACTATCTGCAGGAACCACCCTAAGATAGACCCTGGGCTAAGGTGGTGCTGAGAAGGGAGCAGAGCCTCCTAGGAGCCCTCTGAAACAGGTGCCACAAGGTTTCAAGGCAACGTGGCGTCCACAGGCCACCAGCAAGAGCATCAGCAACCAGATAACATTTCCTGCTGGGTCAGCAGCCTGAAACTGGAACACGCTGGTCTAAACCTCCTGTTCTATGGTAACTCCGAGCAATGCAGCTCTGACACGCCCAGCAGGTACGTGTTATGTGCTAAGCTTTTCAGAAATGGCACACTGAACATCACCCCAGCAAGAAAAATGGAAAAGAAAAAGGGAAACAAGAAAGGATGCTGACCCTAGCTAAGGCTGAACACTGCAACACCAGGTAGCAATAGCTTTTTTATCCATTTAAGTGCTGACACTTGTAAAAAGAGCATTTTAGCCAGTAGATGCTTCAGGAGGAAAGATATCCACCTTCTTGTCCACACCTTTTTTTTTTCAAGCCCAGTTTTTCTGCATGGCTCAATTTGCACTTAGATAGGTATTTATTTCTGTAAATCACCAGATCCAAACTCACATGGCCCCAGGGCTGGCAGGGCTGGGGTATCTGGCTGCATGAACCCACAGGTAGCCAGAACATGAGGTGACCCAGCAGTGAGCATGGCATGACAACCCTGCCAAGAAGGGCGAGTGATCCCCACTCCTGGCTGACCACAGCAACCCGAACCCCAGGCAAGGCTCAGCCTGATCCCTTGTTGCTAGGATCAGTTTTCCTCCTGAGGCTGTGCTGCAGCATTCATCCCACGGTCCTCAAAACACCTCTGGCATAAGGAGGCAGCCTCAACTGTCAGGTTTGGAAAACCAAGAGGCAGATTCTCTGCTGGTGCGAGTCAGCATAACTTCACTTCAGGCCAAGGAGCTACCCCAATTCACCCCAAAAGAAGGTCTGGCATAGAAAGACAAAGGGACACACTGCAGCCACTCCATGGCTATGGAGGTTGGGCATTCCCAGTCCAACAGCACTGCTGCCATAGCTGGAAATCACACCTGGCAATTACTCTGGCCCCAGTGATCTGAGCAATGAAGAGAACTAGTCCTCAGAGCAATTTCCCTGAGTACCTAAAATTCACTGTCTTCTCTTTTCAGCAGCAGTGCCTTTAGTTTTTGCTGCCCTTCACCTTTGGCCACAGGAGGATGCCAGCAAAGCACTCAAAGCCTCTGCCACTCAGCAGTTATATCTGTAGTGGGTAACATTCTGATATTTGCCTACTCAGGGAACCTGGGTGACACCCTTTGGCTGTGGTGTGAAGGGCAAGCAAAACAATGATAGTCCTCACAGGGCATGGGCTCAGTTCCCCAGACTTTCACCACAAAAACCTCACATGTGCCCATGAGGAGGCTGTGTTGGTAGGTGGAAGCCTTAGTTTTACAGATCATCAGAAGGTGTAGCGAAGGGAATTGCAGAAAAATCACACAGTGCAGACTTAGGCAGGCAGAGCAGGGACCTCAGCTGGAGACCTTCCTTGTAGCCATCAGACATGTCACCTGTACCAGGTACATTTCCATAGCTTTTAATGCAGCTTAACAATGGTGTTGGAGACAAAGGAAAAGGCACACTGTACAGAAAAAAAAAAAAAAATCCTAAAATGATACCCTTTTATTTGTAAAGCTCTGATGAAACAACTTTCCAAATGATGTCCCACTTAAAAACCAATGAAAACCAACCTAACTATGCATCAGTCACACTATACAGATTGCATCCTACATTTTCAAGATGCCTAGATATCTTCTGTAATATTTACATATGTATCAGTTAGGTAGTAAAGTTTCATTGCAATTTGTTTCTTTCCACCACACACTTACTCAATGGCAAAAAAAACCCCTTGGGGATGCATTTGCATTTTTGTACAACACTTCGGAGCAAATGGCTAGGGCAATTTTCCTGAGAGAAGGCTTGTTCTTTGAAACTCTTGCTTTAACAACTGGAAATACAGAAAGTGGATGCATTTTTGTTGCACTAAAAAGCCTAAGGATGCCTAGTTAAGTTTTTTCTTTTAAATTATTTACGTACCATTAAGTTAAAATGTTTACATTCATTCATTCGTATAAAAACCGTTGTTAAATCTTATGCAAATGATTTAACACTGATTGCTGCAACGCAAATTGCACTTCTTTAAAAAAATTATTGTATACATGGAAGAAAAATATCTGATTGCTACCCTGTTTACAAATTTTGACTGACTCTACACAGTTCAGCCAGGAAATATGGACTTTCATAAATCTCAGTCACAGTGTACTTTAAAAGTTATATCGCAGTCTTGAAAAGTGAGTAAATATTTTAAACCAAAAAACACCAATCCCAAAATCTCCTTAACCAGCTGGACCTTGTGGGACTTGTACCAAATGTTGTGATTTCTTCCAGGGACATAGCTGGGCTCTGAAGAGCAGAGCAAGGCACGCTGAAGATGGAGAGCACGGAAGGAGAGGTCTGACGGGCGAAGACATCAAATCTTTGGTGCGAGAAGTCTGTGTCAACTCAAGCTGTAAGCACTTCTGACGCTCATTAAAAAGTATCTCACTATCTCTGGTAATTAAAGTCTTTGCTACTCCCTCCCCGACTCTGACAACTTCCACCAATTTCTTAGGGGAAAAGGCGATGAGAGAGTGAAAACAACTATATAATCAGAAAGACAGCGCTGCTGGGTAAGTTGAGGATGTATTTCTGGAATCTATCAATAGGTGTGAATTTATCTCTTCTTTTTTTTGTTGTTTTTTCTTTTCCTTTTTTTGGGGTTTTTTTGAGGTTTTATTTGGGGGGGTGGGGTTGAAGGGTTTTTTTGAGAGTGTAAGGCTGCGTTAGCTATCTCCGGTGGTCATTTTCTTTCCCTACATTTTTCTTGCATAGATGAGGAACTGGATGCTTTGGCAAAGCCTCTTTCAGAAGTAGAAAAACACCTCTGCCACCAAGGCTCAAAAACTGTTTCAGAGGAATGGTCTTTGCCAGCACTCTCACTGCCGCTGCGACCGCTCCACAGAGGAAACTGCGCGCAGACGTCTGGGGGCTGCCAGGATCCAGCTTCCCTCACACCAGGTCACGCCAGAGCCAGGGCACACCAGGGATCCTGTCTCACAGATGCTGTCACTTCGGCCGTGGAGCTCAGGCTGACTCCTGTGTACAGCCCATCTTGACCTGAATACTTAAGGTTGCTGCTTTCGGGACTGGTGCTCTCTCCTGGGCCAGACATCACCGACGAGCTCGCCTGCAGGGATGGGGAGAGCAAAGAGAGATTCATTGAGCAGGCAAGAGCAAAGAGAGATTCATTGAGCAGGTCAGCTTTGCACACACTGGGGCGTGAGTTAGAGCACAGCAGGCCTGAAGCACAGCCATCATGACAGGAGTTCTGTTCAAAAACAGGGTTTGCCCTCTGCTTGTCCCTGTGCCTTGAAATTCTGAAACAAAAAAATGTCTCTGCCTGAGCCCAGCCTCCCAGCCCTGCTGATGGCAGGGATGTCTGTGTTTGGAGAGGTAGAAACGAAACCATGTGATGTGCAGAAAACTTGGAAATCAGCTCATGATGAAGAAGGAAATGTGCATGTGTCCCACTGCCCCCTACTGAAAAGACACAGCTGCCAACACCAAAAATGTGATTGGCAGTGGTGGCAGCTCTAGTTTTTTGTCCTCTTGGGAGAAGCCAAATACATCCTAATTCTCCAGGAGCAGATACAGAGCACATTCTGGAAAACAGCTTTCCTTGGGCTCTTCAGCCCTTGAAATGCTTCAAATCATTCCTGACCCTTCAAAACACCAGCCAAAACCACTTTATCCCTGTAGGACTGGCCACTAAAGGAGGTGCTCTTTTAATCTTCAATGGAGAAACACTGTGCCTTTGAAGCACGAGTATTTTTGTTCTGCTGACTGCACAAGACAACATGCAAGGAAGCCCTGGTAGGCACGGAGATGAACCTCTGAACCACACTGGAATCAGTCCATTTATTTTAACAGAGAAATGGAGAGTTAAAAAGACAAAGGAACAATCATTTTTTCCATGAGGCTGAGCAGATCCGCTAAAGAGGAAAAATTCGCAGTGCCAGACAGAGAAGGGGCAACATTTTCACCTGATAAAGGAAATGTTTAAGAGCTGACTTCATGCAAAATTAACTCTTGGATCTGTCAACTTTAAAGCCTTAATTTAGTTGTTAATGGATAGTCTTTGGATGAAATTACTTAAAAAAAAAAAGAAAGAAAAAGGCTATCCTAAACTGTGACTGCAGAAGCTTCCTGCCTGCTGTTTAAGTACGAAGTATACATATTTAATCATTTTACAAGAGCAGAGCTCTTGGCTCTCCTGGAGCTGTGCCAAGCAAGCAGTTCTGACACAGGAAAAGCTTCATTAATTCCAAGGTAATTTCCAAATGGTGTGGAGCAGGGCTCTTGTTGCCGTGCTTAACCCAGGGAAAACCTCACCTCCTGAAAGAGATACTCACTGCTAGCAGTCATTTTTGTCTGAAATAACCTGGGCTCCAGTATTTTCTTAACCTTTTATTAAAATGATTGACCAACAGTACTCTTCCACCCAGTCATCAACCCTGATCCCGCTCCATTAGTCACTTCCCAGAAATGCAGAGAAGGAAGGAAAAAAAGGTGTCCCCCAAAACCAGCTGAAACAGCTCTCAGCCTAAGAAATAAGTCTTATCACTCCCTTGAACATACAGTCGTCAATCAGTGACAACGAATCTCTGCATCCTCTTTTCCTGTGACTGTGCATGGAGAATTCAGTGAGGCAGGTTCCATGCTAACCTTCGTGTACAGTCCTGACCTTGCATCAGCCTAGTTTTTCAAAGCCTTCCTTCTGTTTCTAATGCCTCAAACATTTCTGTTAGCACAACAGACGTAATTTTTAACAGCTTCAGTCTCCCCACAGTGGAAGAAGGGTTTAAATTAGTTGAGCAGTGTTTGCTAAACCTGAGCTAAAAATACTAGGAGCTGCTTTGAAAGGTTCCCATTTGCCCATATTTGCCACTGCTGTTCTGGTAGGCAAAATCTTATCAGTTTTTTCCGGGCTTGGAAAGTGTAATTCACCTTTTCCTGATTCAGCCCTACAAAGGTGGGGTGCAGGGACCCACAGTTTCCATATGGAGTTATCAGGTACCCCTCCCTCGGGCACCCCAGAAGGGAGGACATGGAGGCACGTCCTGTTTGAAGACTGCCCATCCCTGCCTGTCCAAGGCCGGCTTCTGGCTCTGTTGAGCCAGGACGGGCAGGACCCGGGCAGGACTGCCAGGCCTGGAAACCCCACCCCGGTAATGTCATGACAAATCCAGGCAGCTTGGGCAGCTCCCAGAGTGAGGCATGAAAAACAAACTTTGGCTCATGAAAAGGACGTGACGGAATCACAGTTCTGTTCCTGAGCCTCCCTACCTTTGCTGTTACTTTTCCAGCTTGAAGGGATGAAAGATGACAGAAGTTGCACTTAGTTATTAGAGGACTTTTTCAGCTGAAATAAATAAGCTGAACAATGCTGATGAAGTCAATGGGGTCTAATTCACAGCTACTGGCTCTATCTATGAAAAGGTAATGCCTTTATTTTTATTGGTGAAATCTGATAATAGCATAGATAATCAACTGAAGGTCAGCTTTCAGAGGAAAAAATGAATGAAGCCCACTGGGAAGAGCCTGCCTCCCAAACAAGCAGGGAGGTTGTGTTTGTATCTGCAAAGGTTCTTCTTTTCACCCAAACCAGGAGGAGCTGGTCATGAGTCAGCCCCCAGGCAGGTTGTCTGTATCTGACAGGCCTTTCTGTAGAGGACCTGCCCACCATGTACAGAGGACGACCTCTGCCAGAGCCACAGAGACAATAGATTGCACCCAAACCTGCCATCAGGACCTTAGAGGCAAATTAACCCCCACTAAAACTGCTCCACATCAAAACCAGGCTGCTCAGGCAGCGCTTGCCAGCACCCAGGGAACAGCAGCAGCGGTTCTGGCTGAAACACTCATGCTTTCTTCCACCCACTCCTTCCTGCACCATCTGCCCACCACAGAGAGCAGGGAGAGAGGATGGACACTTTCCCCTCTGGCCTTCCCCCACACCTCCGCAGCCAAGAGGGAAATGCGCTGGGCAAGGACAGCTGGAGGGGGTGGCAAAGGGCCTTGAGCTAGACCTTTGGTCTATCAGATAGACCTTTGCTCCATCCACTTAACACATTCAAAATGCTCCATGAATTTTGGACATTACATTAAGTCATCAATAAGCTGAGTGTCAGCTGAGACTCTCTTCCTCCTCAGCCTAGTTTACTTTCACAACACTTAAATGATATCTACAGTCAGTTAAAATACATTTGCAAAGAATTCTTTCACACAAGAAGTGTTGTGGCAAACTGGTGGAGTCCTTGATTTTCCAGCCTCAGCCTCCCTGCAATAACTTCCATCCCCACAAAGAGCACGTTTTCCCAACACTATCACTCCCTGGAATCCAAAGAGCAAGTCTTGGCACTGCAAAATGACAGCTTTTTTTACTGATGTAACGACCCTCTTAGTACACAAAGCTGTCATTTCTTGCTAGTCCAATTGATCCTTTTGTTTATACTGCAGACGTGTAAGTTTACATATCTTCTAATCTCTCCTTTGTATTATAGCAACATAAATCTGTGGTTAATACTTCATTAATTTCCTAAGGGAGGCAACTTCCAGCATGGCTTGGAAAACTGATGACCCACTGCTGTCAAGGGCTGTATGAGTAACTGGCTTTATTGCTTTGGCAATAAAACAAAACCAAGCAAAAGGTATGCGTCCATGTGCATATAGAATTTTGGGATAGAAGCAAAAATATTTTTTCCTTGCTTTTCCCCACTGAAACAAAAAAGCTGGATTGCTTCCTTCTGTTTGATATAAAAATGAAATGCCTTTTTTTTTGGATATATATACACAGAGCAGAGAAAATTACTCAATGTAAAAGAGTAAGACTCAGTGTATGAAACTGAGTGGGGAGAAGAAAGTACCTTCCCATTTTGTCCAGGACTGTGCACTGATGCAGAAGAGGTAGGAGACCAAGAAAAATTTAAACTAGAATCTAGAGTATCATATCTCCCAGCATACTGCCCTGTCTGCCATGCTCTTTGGTATTTTAGGTTGCCACGTTCCTCATGCCTCCTGTTGATCTTATTCCACCTGGTTTAGATAAATATTTACTCATACCAGGACTGAGGCACCGTGTTCCCATTTTCCAGGTGAAAGTCCTACCAGCCATGCTGGCGAGCCTTTCTCATGGAAACTCTGTCCCAACACCTACAAAATTATTCCATACAACTGGAATATTATCATCAGATAATCTGAAGGACCCCTGGACATTCAACTCCCCTATATCCAGGTGGTTAGCATATTGTTTTAAGAGGTTGAATCTCTGGTTCATCCAGACTCTAGGACATACACTGTGGAGGTTGATATCCCCGTAGGCAGCATGAATGTCCTACCAATTTACTGCCTAAACAGGAGCAAACAACACCACCTCTTAACCAGCTCACTCCTCTTCTTCTGACAGAAAAAAAGAGAAAGCAAACGCAGGAGAAGCCATTAATCCAATCCAGCCCCATTTGTCCAGCATTTTGGAGACAGTTAAAACTGCATTTTTCCTGCTAGTTCACCACATGCCACGGCCATCTCAGTCAGCTCTCTCATTTACCACCCTACAAAACTGAAGAGCCAGTCCTGAACCACTTCTCAAGGCAAACCCCCAAGGAAAGTAAGCACTAGTTTTTCCTCCTAAGTTTTTTTGTGGTGTGAGATTATGGTCCTTCTGAGAAAACGCCAAACTGGAGGTAAAGGACACAGGAGAGTCTTCTGAAAGAAGAGTTCTCCGGGTGCTGCTGAGTTTTTCTGACATCAGTGGGGGCTCAAGGAGCCTCCATGTCCTGCCATAAAAAGCAGATTTTACAGCAGGTTTCATACTGCCTTTATCCTAAAAAGGGAATGAAGTCCTTCTGGTTATCACACTTTTTGGAGCCCCTGCATGGAAATGGATGGGTTTGCACTGCAGACCATGCCCTTCGTTTAGCAATTTATTTGGTGGAGCTTTTCCCTGTACAGTTTCAGCTGCATCAAAGGGAGAGCAGGTATAGATGCAGATGCAGGCTGTCTGAAACCTTCAAATCTTCTTTTTATGGGGACATAAGGCAACTTCATATATCATGCAGCTGGACCCTTTCCATTTTAGTAACACAGGACACCCAGTACTTATACTGCTTAGGAAAACAGAAATAGGCCTAGATCCTAGATCCAGATGTGAATTTGGCAAATAGCCCCTTTACAATGGGACAACAAAATATCTCCGATCCAAACACTTCTACATTTTGGGATGTTTGAAATCAACTTTGCCCCCACAGCAATTCATTAATCGTATCACTTAAATGTTTAAACTTCAGCTAGAATGTAAAATCAACATTTAAGGTTCTTGCTAATTTGTCTCAGAATTGGCATCATATAAGATTCCCTTCGTGAAATGGATAGTCTCAAAGACACTGCCAAGAGTAATTGCTGCCCTCCTCTTTTTCTGCCCTCCCTTCTTTATTTTACTTTAAAAGAGATAAAGAAAGGTAGGGCAAAAAGTGAATGTTACTGACACAAATGAATTCTGCTGAATTTCATTTCCATTAGATTTCTACATAACTGGAAACTTTTTTGGCAGCCTCCCACAAAAGGCATAATAAATCGCTTTTGTACCAGTAGAGGAATTCGTCTTCTCTGTTTCATTTAGCAACAACATTGCTGTGAATTTCACACAACAGTTTCTAAAACGTCATCAGATTTCTCTGCCTAATGTCAATTTGGCATTTTCCCCCTCTTCACAGAATAAAGGCTAGAGAAGCAAAAACAGGGCAAAACAAAAACAAGTTGCCATGCCTATTGTGTAACACACGGGAAGGAGCCAGGTTTGCTATTCAGGCAGGTGCCTGTTTTTTGGCAACATCACCAACATCACTGTCAGGAATCAACATTAAAGATCACCAAAGATTACAGAACCTGGATTCATCCATCTGAGGGTTTGGTTTTTTCCCTCCTGACATGAGCTGGAGAAGTTTATTCTCCTTGTGCAAAGCCACTGCCTATTCTAGAAATAATTACACACTTTTGATCTATCAATAGATCAACTCAAAAGGAAAAAAGAAAAAATAATCAAGAAAACAGAAGTCTAGCAGAGCATCTTTGCTTCAGCATGTGATCAGGTTATGGGCTGCCTTGCTCTAAAATGCTGACATCCCTTCACTCACAACAGCTTAAATGGGCTTTATGAGTGCTCAGTCCCTTCCATAGGATTTAGACCCTTTAGAAATTATTTTGCATCCTTTGCAGCTAGTGATCATGTTCCCAAATTATGTCTGGGACAACAGGAGCCCATCTTAACAGCCACCACTTTCTACTTTAAACTTCCAGCCTCCCGAGTCCTCATTCCTTTGAGTTACAGATGCTTGGGCAAAGCCAGAAGCCTGAGTGAAGAACGTGACCATGCCCGTGACATATCCTGACAACTGCTCCCTTGAAAATCCTCTTTTCATTTACATCCATCTGGGACTGGGGCACAGGGGTGAGAGATCAGTAGCCCTTCACATAGTTTGGGATGGAGTCAGAGGGATGCCCATACCTCTGGTTGCCACTGCAACTTCCTCTCTTCAGCATGTGTCACAGCCCCTCTCCATCACTTCCATTCACTAAAATTTTCACGAGGGGGTATTTGCAAGTGCTTTGCATATGCAAGGCACATCTGATCAAGTCGTGGTGGGGAAAAGGCTATGCAGATGTTACCATGCTGCCTGCTGGGTATAAGGGGGCAGATTTTCCCAGCTGTTGTGCAGGTGTCCTCTCCCAGTTTGATCTACTGTGGAAAAATCAGGGAGAACTGAAGTCCTGTCACTGGGCATGCCATCATGTAACTAAGAGCAGCCTCAGGGTCCCTCCTGGGAGCTGCTCCTAGTTGCTAACAGTTCTCAAGGAGTCTTTTAGCCCTCAATCCATGCCTCTGCACCCTTCTCCTCTGGTACCCACACAACTCCATCTGGCAAAACCATATTAAAAATGGTACTACTAAAATTATAACATAAAGATTATTAATAACGTGCTTGATATGCCCTTCTAGGGAGAAATACCACAGAAAGGAAATCAGGTTTTAGCCAGCCAAGAAGGCAGCAGCATAGTGGAAATGAGATCTCATCTATATGGCCTCTCCTTCCCCGAGCAGCACACAGTTGTGCTGCCTCAGCCTCGGCTGGGATTGTGCTTCCATGTCTACCTGTTCCATAAATCTCACCACATTGCTCAGGATCACTAGTACTGCTTAAGGTAATGCAAGGAAAATTTAAGGAAAATTTGGCTACATTTTTTCCTTTGCAAATATCAAGGGAGAGCCTAAACAGTGCGTACTAGTTCCTTGGGGGAGTCTGAAACCCAATTCTCAGACTGCAACAGTTCACTTTTCAGTTAGTGTTTCTCTTTTTTTTGATGTGATCTGTTTATTTTACTGGATTGACAGGGTTTTCTCATGTCAAAGACAAGCCCTTTTAGTACTATCCTAGTCTCACACGATCCAAACCCAACATCCAGTGCCTCTGAAAATGGGTGGCCCTGTCAGTCCACAAACAATCGCATTTGCTAAAAAATGAGTTTTTCTTCCTCTTGTACAATGAAACTTTGTACATCAGAAATTAAACTATTGAAAGGAATTTGAATGTAGAAAATCCAAGACATACTGAAAAATAGCTATTATAAACAATGTCTTCTTTTCATTAATAAACTACTAAAGAAAGCCACATTAGAAAAGTTTCTCAAAGAAATGATGTGGCAGATTAAGGGATACAGAAGACTGAGAAGTGAGTGTGGATATGGATAGGTACAGCCAAGGGGTTAGAAATTAATCTACATTAAGCTTCACAACTTTAGCAGTAGTATTTATCACACATGCTGAGTGAACAAAGGAAGTTTAAGATGGTTGGAATACATGATGTAAAATAAGGATCAAAGCTAAAGCAGGGGATGATCAGCACTCCTCGGGTGCTCCTCTGGAGCTTGGTGCTGCCAGATGCTGAGCATCTGGCCCCTGAAGAACCCTCTGCGGGCAGAGGGATGAACCCCCATGCACTGCAATCAGCAGGGTGCTCCAGCCTGGTTTCAGCTGAGTTTGGATCAGGGTTTAATTGCACATTTTAGTTTAAAACAAAAGCCTGGATTATTTACTTCGTACAGCGGGATAATGTTTTTCTGGATTTTACCCGTAGGGATAATGCATAAATATATATATATATATATATATATAAAACTGTTTATTGAAAGGATCAGTTGGGCATGTTTTATTGTCTTCTGTCCAAAAGAAAACCTTTGAAATGAAAGAACCTGAATATTTAAAAACAAAATGTCTGTGGTTAAGCTGCGGCTAACTATCATAAAAATTATATAGATCTTAATCAAGAAGGTTTGCAAAGTACTTCAGCTTGTCGTTCTGTTTACAGCTATATGTAATATCCTCCGAAAATCTTGTTCTAGTATCAGCTAACAAAACTGGAAAGTTTGTTTAGATTATTGTTCTGCTAGATAAGATAAAAGCTGTGATAACATTGCGCAGTGATCAGCCTGCCTGCAGACACAGACACTCACCGCGGAGGCTGCAGTCTGTGCGCCGGGAGAAGCGGTTTTGCTACAGTCATCTGAGTTAGTAGAAGACGTGGATGTCGGAGTCATAGGAACTGCAGTAGTACTGTTACCTGGAAAATTGGGAATTGGTATTAAAAATAAATGTTTTCCAGACAGAGAAGAAAAAAAAAAAACCAACCAACAAAAAACCAAGACAGCTACGAACTATTGCAGCTACACTTTCTTATATTTTATATTTACCGGAGCATGCCTTTGATTTATTTATATTCTTAGGTTTTCGCTTCCTCGTCTGAATTCCTTCTTTTTTCATAGCAAGAGGCCGAGGAACCTGAAAAAATTAAATTTCCACACCAATCACAGAGTTGCACATGTACTCTAATCAAAAATCAAAATGCACTACAAGACCAGATGTGATGTTGCAAATGTCTGTACAGCAAGTTAATTTTCTCTGTGTTACAGTACTAATTCTAAAAAATATTCGCATTTTATTTGGGCAAAACAATTGTTTGATTCAAGGGGAGTTGTAGGTGAATTAAGAAAGTAGGGAAACTTTTTTTTCGCAATGCAGACTTCATAGTTTTTTCAACCCCTCAATCAATCCACAGGAAAACAGCACAGAATTAGGGAAAACCAGCATTATTTGGCAGTAAGCCATAAGAAATTAAATTGGATGGGGTATATCTGATCCTTGATTTATTATTCCAGTCAGTTAGGAATTATCTCCAGTGCCTGATTCTGGAAAGAAAGAATGTATATGAGAAAAAAAAATCATCCTCATCCTGTGGACCAGCTTTGCAAACCAGATCATCACAAGGAAACATCTTAGAACGGAAGATTTAGAACAGAAGAATTGACATAGTATTTGTTTATTTGTTCCTATAAGCAGATCTGCCCATAATACAGCTTTACGGTATCTAAATTTATATTTATAGGGATAAATTTATATTTAAATGTGCTCAAAAATCATCTTTGTGTTCATCACAATGATAATCACACTACAAAAACACCAGCTAAAAATATATTTTAACACCAGTTTGAGGAAAGACAATTCATGTGTTCTCTATCATTATGATATTTAAACCTGTGACATAATTTACATTTTATTGAAGGCTAGACCACATCTCAATCATTCCTAATGCCCTTGCTCTTCAAACACTTATGCTTGACTGTAACACAATCCACAGGGGTCTCACCCAAAACACACTCTATCACATTCAGGACAGAGGTTTTTTTAACTCTATTATTTCCAAAAAAAGGCTGAAATTGCCTTTAAAGTTTTTCTGGCATAGCTATGGCTTGAATTATACCCTTTTGCTGGCATAGCCATGTCTGTCCATGAAAAACTGTCTCATTAAAGGTCTAGGGATTTTTTTCCCTACTAAAGAGCTGTTTTAAATGCCAGTGGCAAAAACACCACTGCTGCTCATCCAGAGGTGGTTTCTTTATATAAATCTATTGAGAGAGCTACAGTGGCAAGCACATAACTAGTCAAAAGCATAACAAGCTGAAGCGGTGCAATCATTTTCTAATGTCACACATTTTTCTGTTGCTCTACGCATTTCGCTGGTGGTTTTTTTGAGGACCACCCCTTTCCCAAAGCGGCATCAGAGCTGGCAGGGAGGATCTCTCTCGGTGAAGGAGCCACTCACCCCATGGAGCTTCATGTAGAGGCCACAGGCGTTGCAGACGGGCTCGCCCTCGGCGTTCCTGCGCCACAGGGTGGTGGTCGTGGTGTGGCAGTTGGCACAGGACAAGCCCATCCGCCGCGACGAAGGCTGGGTGGAGGCAAGCACAGGCAGACACGGGTGTAAGCAGGTGGGCAGCAGAGCATGATTTACGTCTTTATGGTTCGTAAAAAAGGTCTTTAACACATGGCGGGGATGGTAGGAGCCTTTTTTTATAGTATCTGTCAGCAACAGCCCAGAATTAGAACAGAATTATCCTCATATCAGAGAGTGGAAAGACAGTGTGAAGAGGTACCAAATGTCTTTCAACCCTGGGCAGTTCACAGCAGAGGCAAAATTCTCATCTGGGAGCTGGTGACCAGAAGTTTGTTCAGAGAACCAGGCACTGGGTTTTTTCCCAGCAGAACAGCTAGGAAATATCTCCACTAGAGCTCCATCGAGCTGAACAGAAGGCACATCCCTCCCATGCCGCCTCTCCAGCCAGTTCAGTGCCTTCTCCCCTGTATGGTGGGTGAAGAGGCAGCTCTGATCCTGCCACTGATACTCCTGACGCATTGGGAAAATCAGCCACTTTGATCACCTGCCCTCGGTGGCACCACATCTGGGGAAAACTTTCCTGGGCATCCCAGGGTTAACACATACAACAGCATTACTTTCATAAAAAGATCTTTTTATCATCACCCATTTTATCCTCATACAAAAAAACAGTGTGCCTTGGGAGCGTGTTTTACAGGGCAGAGCCTCCCTCGGCCAGCAGAAAAGCTGGTGGGTGACAACAAGGTTCCCACTGCAAACAAGCCATTTATGACACTCTTCCGTGGAGTTTGGAGCCAAGATGAAGCAACTCTGTATCAGAAATAACCGTATAACCCAGAGCTTTATGGCTACAGGCTGTATATCATAAGTGAAGGCAGTCCTCATAAACATGTGAAATGAAGGTGAATGGGTTATAAAAGTCCCTGTAACAACTGATCTCTTTTACGTTCATCACAAGCAAAGAATTCCAGCTACATCATAAATCTAGTCTTTTTCAAAGTATCACATTGTCAAAAAAATACAAAAAAAATCTGTGCCTAGCTCTGCGTCTGGCAGCTGAACAAGTTTACACGGAGAAGTCAGTTTTAGAGGATTGCATTAATCTTATTCTGACCATAAAGTGCCCATAACTGAAATTACTAACTTAAGGGTACAATGCCCTTCCTCTTGAATCATTTACTGCTGGGTTGTTAGACATAACTGGGTCACCTTTGATACCACAGGGCTGCCTGCCACTGGGGAAACCGATAAAAATGTTTTGAGAATGAAGAATATTCCAGAGTAATAACTGAGTTTCTTGAATATTGTCTGTTTGAGTGTCTTTAGCAGTAAGCCGTCATTTTACACCACAGCTCAGAAAGAGCTCCAGATTAAATACAAATTTTGTAATCTTGAATCAGTAATCCATTATTAACTGCACAGGAAAAAAAGCTAACCACCCAGCCAAGTGTTATATAGGCTGAAGTACAGAAATACAATTTTTGGTCTTAAAAATCCAAGCTTCATGAAAACAGAATTTTTGACCTAATTATTAAATATGTACGCACACAGCGCTCAAATTATGCCCTCAACTCAATAGGTGTTTTATGTGATCACACTGAGTAAAAGAAAGCTGGTCATAACACACATGCTTCGTTTTCTTTCTCTGCAAGTGAAATGCTGTCAGCTGTTTCACTCTGTTAAATCTTTCTCTTTCCTATGCAGCCTGGTCAGAACCTTCATGCATTTTATTTCAATAGCTTTTGCTCATTCCCGTATCTAAACAGACATGGAGTTTTGGCATGTTTTGAAGCTAAAATGAGTTTTCTGATGCAGGAATTTTATCAGAAACTTTGGGGCAATCTAAACATGTTTAGCGTTTTCAAAACATTTTCCCTTCTCACCTACATATTTCCAACTGTATGAACACAGAGTCACGGTTGATTTATAGTTATGGCCAGGGTACTCGTAGGGATTGTTACACAGAGCTATTTCAGAGTTATTTCGCTGAGGTGTCAGACTGAAATCGGGCTGCAGTTTGACTCTGCTTTAGTCTTCTCACCCCCACCCCTCCCTCAAAAAAAAATTTAAAAAGAAAAAAAGAAGAAAATAAAAAAACTACACAGAAATGCTAGAAGAGGGTGTCAGCTACTTGAAATCTGCCTTGGGCCAGGGTGCCACAGCAAGTCGGGCTCTGATGTTTGAGACAATTGGCAGATCTGGCCCCTCCACTGCATCTGTCCCCGCTAATGAGATAACACCTTGTGTCATGAAATTCACCGGACAACCAGCTAGAAAAAACAGACACCTAGCAGCAGTAAACCTCTGGCTTAAAGTTAAATTAACTCTTTGGCTTAAAGATAGGTCTTTAAGCAGAGGTTGGGTTGGTTCCCAAGCGCTTACTGTCTGCTCCGATCAGCAGAGTGTTTGGGTCTTGTTTCCCCTCGCTCCCGTAAGAGCACTAAATTCAAACGGTTGTGAAATAAAGAACAGTAGAGGTGTTTTAGCCCAAGCAAAACAGGCATGGAGCAAAGCAGCTGGCATGATTGAAAGGGGCTTGAAAGGCTGATGGGTTTGATACACTGTCTCCATACACAAGGGTCCAAACATCAGCTTGGATTATAGTGGTGTGATTTATTGTGGCTCGCTCGGTAACAGCCATTACTGAAGAGCGTATTCTTTCTGTCTGCTGACCTCCACCCAGATTTGCTAAACATAATGTGCAGTTCCCGCTTGTTAAATTTTCTCCTTGCCTATTCAGTGCCAGCCTGTGTTATAAACAGGGGTTCTGGTTTGTACTATTTATTTCCCCCCCTAGTTTTAGGAGTATATTTTTAGAAAAATTGCCGCTCATTTCTTAGGAGTAAAACAAAACAAAGGCTATTATCATTGTTTAAACAATTGGCTTTCTTTGAATTATATACAAAACTTGCTTACATTCCCAAGGATCGAGCTCTCAGCAAACAAAGCAGGTCTGGAGAAATTCCTAGCCTTCTGAACAAACATTTTCCAACCTTGATTTCTTTTTTCTTTTTTTTTTCTGTTGGAAATGTCCAACATCACCAGCACAAATTTCTTCCAAGCCACTGAATCCCCCTCACAGATGGGGCTCATAGCTCGAAAAGCCACGCTGGCCCATGCCTGGTATGCAGCTCACAAGGGGACAGAGATTTTGCCCACTCAGAGCCTGGAAGTGGGTCCAAAGCTGTTCCCAAAAGACTGCCAGCCCTGCCACCCCTCACAGTGACCAGCCTGGCCTGCAAACCCGGTCAGGAGCCCCACTACAGTTTGGCAGCCAAGAAGATCACCAGGCTAATAGACTGATTGCTCTCCCCCGTCTTTGCCCCAAATTTCTCCCTCGCTACAGCTGACTGGGGTTCCTTGGGGCAAAGCTCCTCTCGGCCCCCTCCTCCCCTCCCTCCCGACTCACCACTCTCTTTTGGGGCTTGATGAGGGGCCGGCTGAGGCCGTTCATTTTGGTGTAGAGCCCGCAGGCGTTGCACAGGTAGTTGCCGGTGCCGTCCCTCCTCCACAGCGGGGTCTGGATGGAGCCGCAGTTGACGCACTCCCGGCTCTCGGACAGGTCCTCCAGCAGCTCTGGGGGCAGGAGCAGAGGGGAGAGGCGGTGGGGCACGGCCGCGGAGCCCGGTGCAGCCCCGCGCAGCGCGGCCCCGGCCCCGCCGAAACCCGGGCCCCGAGCGAGCCAGCGACCGGCCCTCGGAAAACCAATTCCCCGGCAGTGACGGCGGCCGTGCGTGACTTTTTTCTACAAAATCCGTTTTTTTAATTTTCTTTTTTTGTTTGTTTGTTTGTTTGGGGGTTTTTTGTTTGTTTTGGTTTTGTTGTTTTTTGGGGGTTTTTTCCTATTTATTTAAATGTGCCAGACCCGCTGCCGGCCCCGGCGGAGCTCTTGCTCTCCCAGCCGGAGCAGAGCCGGTGAGCCCGGGACACCGGCCCGCCGGAGGGCTCAGCCCCGGCCCGCCTCCACTCCCGCCGGGATTTGACCCTTGGGAAGTTCGGCTGGGGTCCGCTCGAGGGGCGAAACCCCCTCCGTGGTGCCCACAAGACAGAAAAGGAGGTGCACTTGCCTTTAGAGGGGAGCAGAGTGGGGAGTGAGGTGGCTGTCAGAATAGCCACTTCCAGAGCCACCCTGGGAACTGGATATAAGGAGCTGTCGTTTTGCCCAATATTCCCCAGGGTCGAAGCTTGGCAAGAACTTTTCTACCCTAACTCTTATTTTAAATGCCTCGCAACTAGTAAAGTTTCAAGTTTAGAGGCAGCTTTTGGGGCCCTGGTGTGCCAAGGCAGCGAGAGGCAGTGGCTGCTTTGCCTCGGCTATTTGGTCAAATTAGAGCTGGTTTGTAGGAAACAGAGGAAATGGAAAAATAAGCGGTATTGTGCCTCCTGCTTTCATAGTTACTCAGCACTGAGGGGGGAAAAAAAGGTATAAAAACACGGGGGAAGAAAAAAAGGAAAAGAAAAAAGAAAGAGAGAAAGAAAACCCACCTATAAAAGCTAATACTTGCACCCATGCGAATCCCTGTTCTGATTCACCTCTCCATATTTCCATATTTCGAGGGAGGAGGGAATAAATACTTGTTTTACATAGACTGTGCCACGTTGTGCAGAAATAATAAAAGGAGATGTTTGGATTTTTACAGCAGCTTTCGAGTCGAGTCTGGGAATGTATGTTTCAGACTCAGAGCTTCGTCATTGATTTTTTTATCTCCTCCCTTTGCTACCTGCCTAAATTCATCATTGGGTTATTCTCTAACTTTTCACTGCACAGCGAAAGCGAGCAACTCGTAAAGGTCGAGCAGCTTTGGAGACTGGGCTGCGGTGACACGGCGGGCATTGTGCTGAGAAAGAGACGGCCTTTTCGCCCGCACCCACCCAAATACGTTTCTCTCCTCCCTTCGTTTGCGAATTATTAGGCGCTAAAGAGGAACGGGCACACGGCACAGTCCAGAGAGCACAGTTCAACTTACGTTGTCAGCTCCTAGCTCTTAGCACATCGCTAAGATTTATTAATCTTTGCACTAAAAGCACCATTGAAGACTGTAACCAGAAAAATGTTTGGGACGTCAAGGACGCTGGAATTTAAACAGTATTTTGTCTCGGCTATTTATTTTATAGCATTGCTTCCGTGACTGCAGAAAGAAATTCTGCCGTGACAATATTTCTCGGGCATTTTCAAATATTTTTCCGCTTAGAGAGTGAGTACTACACTTTTTTCCAAAGAAAACAAAATAAAGTTTTAATTTTAGATACTGTTTTAGCATCTCTACGAGTACCGTTAAGAAAGCTTTATTAAACTGTCTCATATTTAGCCGTAAAAAAATACATTTCGGCTACAGTTTTCCCACAATTTTGACACGGGACAACGCGTAGCTTCGGCTTTGCTGCCGCGTTTTGCCTCGCAGAAAATTCGCCTGGCCCTGGAGCTCCGGGCTGCTTCGCCCCGGGTTACACCGCGTTGCGGCTGCCCTGGCACCGTCCTTTCCCTCATGGAAAGGCTAATCCTTACCCCTCCGGCCCCCAGCACCGGTGGGAGGGAGGCACAAGGGCGGGAGAGACCCGCTGGAGCAGGGGAAGCTGCCGTGCTCCTCGGCTGCCTTGGCACTCCTGCCCCAACCTCCTCCAGCGCCCTGCTCCTTCACTTCTCTGCTCCTTCTTACTCACCCCTCTCCTCTCCCTGCCGTGAGATTTTCCAACCCCACGTCTCTCCCGACAAAATTAAAAAAAAAAAAAAGAAAAAAAATTTAAAAACACAATTGTTTTTTTTACTCTCCATCACCTAGTTTCACACTATAACTTTTAAAAGTTGAGTTTAAAACTCAACTTTCTTGTTACCCTGAGATGTGGCTTCTCCTACCACTGCTACAACTGCTTTTCTTCCCTCTGTCAGGATATTAAACACCAAATGGGAGGATTAAAATAATTAAATCTACAGGGTGTCATCGACAGACGGGAGGAGCATTGTGTGTACAGCCCTACAGAAAGACAAAAATCCATGGGGTAATTTTCTGCAACACTGCACTGAAAGAGAAAATCGTGGTGTCTATAAAATATATGCACCTGGTGGGTAGTTTATGCTTGAAGCGAATGAGGATCAAATCTGTGTGCATACACATATTTACATAAATATGTATATATACATAATAAATATATGCAGAGCATGTATATATAAATACATATACACAGCCACACACACCTCTCTATAAACCTCTATTTATATATACATAGATTTATTCTAAAGCTGAAGAGATTGCAATAATCGTTAATCTTTCTACCTCTGACTAAATCATCGCAGCTCAAACTCCACTTCTACTATTGATTTAATGACACCGAGAATCTCCTTAACTAAAACAAAAAATGAGGATGGGACACCTCGGAAATGAAAGCAAAACCCCATCAGGAGGTGCTGTATTTTAGCAGCAGTTTACAAATTAAGTTTCCTCATTCATATACGAGACTTTGCTTCCCTGCTTTTCTTTTTCAATTAAGCAGCAAAGTGTTTTATAGGTGAAATAATCCAAAATGGCTTAAGTGAGCCCCTGCAATTTTCCTCTATGATACAAGAACGATTAATTTGCAGTGAATTTGTCACCGTTTCTTGTCCGGACGACCGCATTTAGGGAAAGCAGGAATGGGCTGATTTGGGAAAATTAAAAATTAAGTTTACACCGGGCAATTCGTTTTGGGTTGGTAACCCCGACTGTCATACCCCAAACAACGCCGCTTTTTGGAGGTGTATTTTTCCCCTAACTCGACACAAACGACGAGAGTTACCTCCACTCCAGAACATCCACGGTCCCGGGACCTGACACCGACAGCGGGGCCGCCCCTCGCCAGCGAGCCCCTGCCCGGGGCGGCTCTACCGCCGCTCCCCGCGCCCCCCGGCACCCCCGCCGCTCCTCCAGCGGGCAGCCCCGGCATGCGGCGACCCTCCCTGCCCTGCCCTGCCCTGCCCTGCCCGCGGCTCCTACCTGCGCTGGGTGCCCGGACGGGGATGGGGGCGGCCCGGCTCTGGAGGCAGTGCAGCATGGAGTTCTCGAAGGGCGCCGTGGGCCAGGCAGGGGCGAGCTGCGGCCCCACGTAGGACGTGTAAGGCCCCGGGTAGGAGCCATTGAGCGGCCGGGCCAGGGGGCTGTACTGGTCCCTGGCGCCCAGGCTGTTGCTGTAGGCGCCGGGCTCCCGGGAGGCCCCGTTGGCCACCGGCGGGCTCGGGGAATAGGGGAAGCGGCCCGAGGGGTGGGAGCCGCCGCCGCTGCTGTACGAGGGGCTTTCCGCGGCCGGCTGGGACCAGACGGCGTGGCCGCCGCCCGGGTGACTGGGCTGGGCCGCGCCGCTGCCCTGCAGGTACGGCAGCGTGGGCAGCATGGAGCCCACGCGGGTCGTGGGCACGTAGACGGGCGAGCTGGGCGTGGAGTGCATGAAGCCGCCCGGAGATCCGTCGTAAGGCGTGGGGCCCTGGGCGGCCGAGATGGCGAGGGTCTGGTACATCTCCTCGGGCTGCTCGGCGCCGAGGGCGCTCAGCTTGGGGCCGCGGCTGGACCAGATCAGCTTGTTGGTTTGGTCTAAGTCCGCGAAGAGCAGGATGTCCTCCCAGCTGGGACGGCCGGAGGGGTGGGGGGTCCCGAAGTGCACGTAGGGGGCGAGCAGAGACCTGCCCTCGGCGGCGGGGGGCGGCGGCGGGGCCGGCCGGTGGCTGCCGTCGGTCTCCGGCCGAGGAGTCTTGGAGGATCCGCGTTCGCCCTGGGAGCCGGAGGAGGAGGAAGGCGAAGGAGGAGACGGGCGCGGCTCCCTGGTCGCGAAGGGACAGGAGGAACCGCCGGCGTCCGCAGCGCACCGCTTCACCGCGCACCAGCCGCCTTCAGCCACGGCCATCCAGGTCCCCTTCTAGCCGCTGGGTGTGGATGGGGAAGGGCGAGGAGGGGAGGAGGAGGAGGAGTGGAGGGGGGGATCCGCAGGGCAGGGCGGGGAGGGAGGACACAAAAGAGCAGGGAAGTGGGGGAGAGAGAAATAATAATGACAAAGTTTGCAAACAGGACAGCCCGTCTCCCTCCCGTAATGAGATTCATCAGGGCTTATCTGGCCCCTCAGAGCGCTTAATCAGTCATGTCGCCTCGGCGCTGTTGTCCCTCGCCCCGGCGGAATGGGATCAGGCAGCCCAGGTCAAGACGAGCCGGGAGACGCCAGTCCCGCGGGGCCAGGGCTGCGGCTCCGGCCCCGCTTTCCGCACGGCGGGAGGGCTGCTCCCCTCTCCCTTCGCATCCCGGGCTGCGGATTTGAACACGAAGCACGCCGGGGCAAAGGTGGGCGTAAGGGCGTGGGGACAGAGGGGGGCGAGGGGGCATTTTTCCCTGTCTCTGCCCTTTCTTGGCTGCTGTCGTTGTTATGATTATTTCAATGAATGAGTCATTTGACTCGGTTCCACCGAGAAAACAATTAGTAAGGCGATCCCTTTAAGGTTACTTCGCCGGAGAGCGATGTTAGCTCTTCCGCGCATCGCCTCGCTTGTTTGCCTATTTCCAGCCCAAGGTCACGGAAAGGAGGAGGAGGAGGAGGAGAAGGAGGGAAAGGCCCCTGGGAGACGGGAGATGCGCACGGGCCGGGCCCGAAGTGTGCGCGGCGGCGGCGGGACACGGACCCCTGCCGTAGGGGCCGGATCCAGCGGCCAGCCCAGGCTGGGGGCCTGCCCCGAGCCCAGCACACCTTGCAGCCGTGACACCCGTCCCGAGCCGAGCGGTGTCAGTTCGGAGCTGCCAGCATGAGGAAGGCCGGACAGACAGACACAGAGATCCCGGTGCCCAGCCTCTAGGAGAAGGGGTAGAAAGCGAAAGGGGACACAGAGAAGTGACAGCAGGAGAAGGCGAGGCTCTCCGTTCTCAGCCCACCTCGGGACACTCCAGATAACCACAGGCACAAGAATACAGGACACACACACACACAGAGCCCCCTCGCAGATAGGCACCAAATACGTCTCTCCCTCCTGCGAGATAACTGGAAGATAAGGCTCCGGCAGATAAGAGCTCCAGGCAGCGGCATCGGATGTTTGCCCACACAGTCTGTCTCCCTCGGGCTCCCCCAGCCAGGGGCAGCCGCCGCCGCGCCGCGCTCCCCTCGGAGCGCCCGAGGGCAGAGAGGCAGTGGCAGAAGAGCGAGAAAGGACAAGAGAAACCGCGGCGAGGCAAGGAAGGAGAGGGGCCAAACCTGATGCCGGTGCCCCGCATGGGGCCGGGGCGCGGGGCCGCGTCGGGCGGTAAATCCAGTGCGGCGGGGGCGAGCGGCGGCGGCGACTCCGGCGGCGGCGGCCGGCGGCTCATGTATAAAAAGGAGAGAGGAGGCGCCTCTCGCAGCCCTGCCGGAAAACTGCAGGCAGCCGGCCCTGATTGGGCTCGGCCAGCCCTAAACAAACACGGGGCTCCGCAGGGGTGCCAGTCCCGGGGCCAGCCGGGCCGCCGCAACCCCGGGGGCGGGGGCGGGGGGGCACCTCGGGGCGCCCACAGCGAAGGGGCGGCGGACCCCTGCTCGGGGAGCAGGAACGAGCGGAGAGGGCTGGCTCTGACAGACACCCCAGTTTTTTTTTTTTTTCTTTTTTTTTTTTTTTTCTGTAATTTATTTTAACCCAGAAATAATACACACTCTTCCCTCCTTCCCGGATAATTTTTTTTTTTTATGGTGAATATTCAACTTCTGTAAGGTTTTTTCTTTTCTCCGCGCCTCCCGACATGTCAGCGAATGTCCCCTGGTAGCGGCCCCGGGGGGAAGTGTGCCTGGCTTTCGCCCTAAGCAACCAGGCGATGATCCCTCCATCAAACCTCCTTAGTTTGTGCTCGTCAAAATCCGAGCTATCCGAGATGAAAAAATGTGGCTCCTCCTTGAGTTGCCCCAACCATCAGGTGAAGCCAAAGCAAGCTGTGGGACGTGTCCATCCCAACAGCTGGCAGTAGGCATTTTTCCTCTGGTTCTTTCTTATTACCCCCCCGCTCCTCAACCCTCTTATCTCAGCTGTGTACAAACTGATATGGTACTTAGCAGGAAAGTGACTGGAAATTAAAATAACTTCGTTCACCAGAGGTTATCAGCTGGATATCTGTCATCATCAGTTTGTACAGAAAGTCATCTGCGGCAAAGGGCTGGACTAGAGCAGAGCCGGGCTCTCGGCAGCCGGCAGGCATGAGCCCTCTCGACAGAAACCGAGCCCAAACCTGCTGATGCGCGGTGCTGTCGCTCCTGGGGTAGGCACGGCTTTTCTTTCGGTCTTTCCAGGCGAGGTGAACGGGAGGTGAAGAATTTGCAGTGCTGGGGGTACGGTGAAACACTGGCTGTAGCGATCCGCTCTGCCGGCGTGGGTGAACTGTGACTTGGAAGTTTATCGTGCGCGTTAATTTCTGTGGTATAGCGCGGCAGGGGTTTGATCGGAAAACAATCACTTTCCCGAGACACCGTTTCTTTATTAAATTGTATGATTAAAGGTGATGCTTCTTTCTTGTCAGTTGTCTCTAAATAATATCGTTAAATAACATCGGTCACCCTGCCAGGCTGAAGTGACTTTTTCCCATTTTACTTTTAGGTGTATTTTAGTGAGTGCAATATTTAACAGAAAATAAGCTTTTGCAAGAGAGGGCAGTGATTTGTTTTCTACCCGGCTCGTCTTCCGATCCTAGCTTGAAACGTAAAACATTTTTGCCGTGGTTTTTACCTGCAAGTGAGAGACAAGAGCAGTGAAAACCGCGGGAGTCGATGCCCACGCCGCTTTTCCCCAGCTTGGGTGCTGCCACTACGAATTTCTATGCTGAAAAGCGCCGAGCTTTAAACCTCGCGTTTCCTTTCAGTCTTTTGGATGCCCCTTCTCCAGTTAAACGCAAGGGTGTTTAAAACACGTGTAAAGGTGGATATAAAGCGATAAATACCGTGAGGGTTTTTTTCAAGCGACGGGCTTTGCTCGCTGGGAGGGGTTTGCCGGTGCTCATGTAAGCCCATGGGGGGCGGTGAGGACCCGCCTGGGCCCGGAGGGTGCCTGCCCGAAAGGTGAGGATGGCTGGGAAGGACGGCCACGTTGGCCTGGCAGACGCCTCTTTCCCTGGCTCCAAAGTGACCCGTGTTTTACACTCAGGCGCCTTGGTTTTTTCCCTGCCGATTAGCCTGTTTACGTTATAGCCGGGCTACAAGCTTCATTTTATTTCCTCCGATAAACACGATAAGAAAACCCGGCTTAAACTGGGACCGGCGTGGGAAACCATTCCCAGTCACCCCTTTCCTCTCCACTCCTTTTCGTTCGGGTTTGCTGTGGAACAGCTCAAATCATAGACTCCTAACTCTTCATTACGTCACTCCTTTCCCAAATCCCGCTCTGCTGACGTAGCTTTCACCCCGGGCCTCCGGGAGGCTCCCAGGTATCTCCTGCAGCATGCCTGGGTTAGGTACCCAGGGTGCATGTGCAGGGACATTTTTGAGGGCAGGGGGGTGCTCGGTTGCGGGAAGACACCGCCGGGGAGGAGGTGCCAACGAGGTGACCATCGCTCCTGGTCGTTGTGGCCAAAGACGGAAGAAGGCAGATTGGGGGAAAAAGAAAGTTTCGTATCCAATTAAGGCAAATTCCCTCGCGGGCACTTCAGCCTCCCAAAAAAGGGTTGGGGGTAAGCCGTGTGCAAGCGCAGAGCTGTTGCTCCTTCCCCCACTCTCGGGTCTCTGCAAACGTGATTCCTTACCAGGGGTGCACTGGGGAGGAGGGGAAGGCTCGGTCCGGCCGCACCCTCGCTGCCCCTCGGCCCGGACAGTCTCGGGAGCAGCGGGCATCGCCGCCGGCCCGGGCCCCAGCGCTCCCGTGGCGCTGCGGCCGTGGGGGCCGGGCGGCTTCGGTGTGAGGCGGTGCGAGGGGTCACTTTGGTGACTATCGCGGGCCGGAGTGTATTCTTTTCCGAGACGTGTTTATGTAACTTAATGTACTTTAGAAACTGCTGGGGAGTTTAGGCCGGGCTGATAAGAGCCGCGGTTATTACGGGCGACGTGCCGGCACCTCTCCCCCTCTCTTCTCCCCTTCGCTTATCCGCGCTACTTAAAATATACTTTTATCAAGGCCACCCCACGATACGGACTGTTTCCATTGCCCAGCGGCTGTGACATTGAAGGGGACATATCGATCGGGGCACCGGCGGCTCTCGGGAGCGCTCAGTCCCGCGGGGAGCTGCCGGCCGCGGAGGGCTCAAGCTGCCGCGCAGGAACGGCGGCCGAAGCCGGCGGAGCAATCCGCATCCGCCCGGGAAGAGATGGATTTCAGAGGGATAGGGGCCTTTGACATCACCCATCATCTCTGTCTCGGGCCGGGTGGGACAGCCCGGGAGGCTAAGGGTAGTGGTCAGCCAAAATTGGCGCCCAAAGCAGCAAGATCGCCGACACGCCACAGCACGAGCAGGGGCGGGCACGGCGAACGTGCCCTTTGCGATAGATCAGATGTGTCCCACGGTGAGGGCGGACCTCCAAACTATCAAGGATGAGGAAGGATTATTTTTGCTTTCCCCGAAATTTCTAACGAAGGGCTGCCGGGTGCTCGGAGGCCGAGATTCAGCTCCAGCCGTCCTCGCTGGTCGCAGACACCAGGCTCCAGGGCCCGTGGAGCAGGACACCCTGATCCGGCTCGCAGAACCTTGCTCGCTCCCTGCCGGCCGCTCGGCTCCCCCCGCGGCTGAAGCCGTGCCCGGCGGCGGGGAGCGGGGCAGGAGGATATTCCCCACTGCAGTCAGCGGCCTCCCGGTCAGCTGGTGACCTGCCGCTGCGTGCTTTTGGGTGATTTCCACCGTGTCTTTAAACACTTGACTCTCAAATAAGCATCAGGCAGCAGAGACCCTGCACGGACATTTATGCAATAGGTGCCCAAGTGTGTGGTTTCTGTGTGGTTAGGGGTTTTTTTGGTTGTGTTGAGGTTTTTTAGGTTTGGGGGCTTTTAAAAAATAACGATCTGTAGCTTCTTTTTATTTGCCCTCCCTCCAGTCTCTGAGGTCCGGCTAGTTAACGATTTCAGCCTTAAAAAAAAAATATATATATATAATAATAAATAAGATCAACAAAAAGCGCGGAGGAGGCTCCTGTTACCGCGTAACCTGACTCCCGGAGCCGGCGCTCCGCGGTACCCGCACGCCGAGCCCCGGTGGGGCGAGCAGGACGAAGTCGATGCCCTCCAGTTCCCGGGGTGACCAGGAGGCAGCCGGGACCCACGCAGCACCCTAAAAACCACGATTTAGCTGCTTCTGTCCAGCAGGAGCATACACGATTTGTCTCTTTCCAGCACATACACAGGGACTTTGAAAATGAGTTAAGGATTACTTTTATTGCTTCTCGGCCGTTTTAAATGTTTTGACAATCGGTGACTAAAATGGCCTAATTCCGACCGTTTTATCAACGGGCACCTCGATGCCCTTGCCACAAAACAGTGGGGTTGTGCTCCACTCACTGCTTGCGGGGACGAATATTGTGTATTTTTGACTGCAGTACCCCTTTCTGCGCACAACTGTAGATAAATCAAGTACCTCGACTCTATGTGCGAATCGGCTTTCACACCTGGTGAAAGAACCCGTTTCGAGACAACAAGGCCAGAAGGAAAGGCTCCCACCCTGGTTCCCGCCGCCCCGTCGAGGGGAACAGGGAGGCGGGGGGTGGGAGCCGCCGTCACCCGCGGCCGAGGTGGGAGCCCAGAGCCCTTCCCGCCGGAGCCGTAGGGATCATTGTCCATTCCTGTCCGGGTGCTGGGGAAGGCTTTCAGGGCTCTCTTCTGCTGGATCTGACAGGAAAACCCGGGGAAAAGTTTCTTGCTGCGAAGGGTCGTTGCGGGAGAGAGCCGGGAACGGCGGGACGCGGGGCACGGCGGAGCCGCACTTCTCCTCCCCAGCGCTTTAGAGCCGAGCTGTTCCTCATCCTCCCCCCGTTCCCTATCACGGATGTTAGGCAATATCAAATCCGATCTGCAATTAGCTATCCTGCCTCCGCCCCCACGCCCGCAGCACAGAGAGTTAATTCTTTCTCCCTTAAACCCACCCCTCCCAAAATAACTCCAACAAAAACGAAGCTAAACAAAACACCAACAAAAAACAACCAAGCAAAAAACATCACCGACGGTTCCCTGGGACGGTTGTCGCCACTGCCTCACACCGTGAAGGAAATATCGGTTTATGCATGCATCGAAACCTGCCGGGAAACCCCCCACATAGTTGTCTTCTTACTTCTCTGCCCAGGAAATAAAAGAAACTATCAGAACACGTCCCAGTCTTCCAGTGAAATGTTTTCCACAGATCAAAATGAATACGTTCTCTTGGAAGAATTTTTCGGGAGTAGCTCCGTTTCATGCGTGTCCACGCCGAGCTCCGGCGGGGCCGCTCCGTTTCTCTTGGCATCGTGGCAACCTCTCGCCTTCCCTTTTGAAACCGCTTTCCTCGCCATTTACCTGCCTGACCGAAATGTCTGAGAACACGTGCGAATAATACTCATAGTAAACCCCCAAACAACGACATTCGTAATCTTAGCTAAGCAAACCGCTTCCCTCCATCTCAGCTAATAATGTTTCAACTTGCTGCTTTCGTGTGGTATGTCAAAGTTTGGGGACTTTGTTCCTGCTTGGAATGAAAGTAGATTTTTAAACGTTAAAATAATATCTTCCAGAGCGAGTCTGACCAGTTCTGTACATGCAAGCGCTACTAGATTGGAAAATCAAATCAAAACAACCACATCACAGAATGAGAGATTTCAGAGTTAGCAGCTCGGGGTAATTAGATAGCCTATTAATAGCCTTGCTCCGCGCTGCTATCAAAAGTAAGAGAATGGCTCCTGCCTCGGGAAGGTATGAGCAAGCATGCCACGGGAGGTAGGATGGAGACCGAGGAGATGGAGAGAGGTTTCCAACGAGACTTGTGGGGCCCCATGGGCAGGCAAAATGCGTGTAGCCCCCTTGGCGTTGCCCGTCATTCCCGCAGTCGCAGGCTTCTCCCTCCTTTTGATAGATGGAGGTGTCGGAGGGAGTCGCGCAGGCAGGTCCCGGCCGGGCGGGTCCCATCCCCATCGGCCCGAAGATAAGCGATGCTGCTAATTCACCTCCGGGGAGGAGACGCCTTCATTCCCTTTTGCTTTTCTTACCGTCGGTGTTAATGGCTTCGCGGACACAGCCCTCTATTTGCAGTTAGAAGTATAAATATATACGTTCGACGTGGGAATACCGCAATTTCCATTTCGTTCATGTAATCACTGCCAGTGTTTATCCATTTCGCCTAAGCCTCCGCGATCAAAGAGGGCGTGCAAATAATCCGCACTTTTCGATTCCTTTAGGAAAAGGTTGGGTTTATGCATCCGTTATTGCTGCTCACATTGAATTTACAATTCAATAGTAAAGGACGCCAGTGTCTGCAAACGGGCAACAGAACAATTAAAAAGCCGATCGTCCCAAAACTAGGTGGCTGTAATATATTGTTCCCCTGCTGGTATTGATTGATTTTAAGAGGTCACAGATGACTGAACTTTAAAGAGTCAAACGACTTTCTTTTCATTCCAATTAGATGAGCAAGAAGTAGTGTAGTCAGGTATACGTAAGGCTTTTTCTTGCTGTAATTTCTTACATTTTTTACACACATTGTAATAATTTCTTGTTTTGTCTTTCTTGATGGACAAAATAGTTGTAGTATTAAAGCTGGAACACAGTAACAAAGGACATAGGAGTAACCCTGATGTTACTGAGGTTTGAGATTTTAATTTTGGGGTTTTTTTTTAAAAAAAGCAAAAATGGATATGTATTCTTAATATGGATAGAGTTAGCAGCCTTTTTCTGAGTAAGCAATTCTCAGAGTAAATCAATGTGATGTATAGAGTGACTACTATTGCCAAGGGAAAAAAAAAAATGGACCTATGCACTTTCAATAAACTCTGAAGAAAACACCATGCCACAGTGTTACAGGATAACTTCAGAGAGTTGCTAGCATTCATCAGTAACCAGGATGATACCTGGATGATGCATTTAGCATTTGTCAATGGCAATCAAACATAAGCTTAGCAGCACACAACTTTAATATTCACCTCTGAAATAATAATCTAAAACCTCCCAACAACACAATTTAGTATAAATTTGCATAGGCTATTTGCTTTGCAGCAGCACATTTTCTTTGTAAAGTTACTGTAGGTTGTTTTTTTCTGATAGGGTGTGTGAAACGGGGCTTACAAAGAAGCCCTGCTTCTGTGTCTCTGCTCATTTATCCAGATCCTAAAAAGGTCTAAGGCTACTCATTCAGCTGAAATTTGTCCTTGTTCACGATGACTTAAACATGAAGAGCCAGTGCCACAGACCTCCATGGAAATACCTCTTGCAGAAATAACCCTTGCCAGTGAATCACTTCGGAGGTTACCAGCAAGAATTTCTGCTTCGCCCTTCAAGTCATGGTTTCAACTTCACTAAACTGGCTTTAAGCAGATTCTTATACAAACTTCAGATGGATATTTGGTCAGCTAATGCAGAGTTTTCTGCTATCACAGCTTGGAAGCTGTTGGTCCCAAACAAACCTAATCAGCACTAGCTCAGCAACTACCATAGCTCCTGTAATGAACTTAACAGCAAAGGTAATGTAGGTGCTGTCTGCTATTTATGTCAGGCTCTGTCAGATTTAACAGCACCTCTTTATGACACAGATGCCATGCCATTGGACACTAAAAATGGCAGATCCAGCTCCATGGCCAGCACACCCTTAATTCTGGGGTCCAGTGACCCCAGCAGAAAGGACAACCACGAGCACTGACATCAGTGGCATCTCATGGCGTCACAGATAAACCCAGCAGAGGTAGGGCTGTCAGAGCCTAGGAGTGTTGGGGGATGAAAACTCAGCAACGCTTAGCTGGCTGGAGGGCTTTTCCCTGGCTATTTTCAGCTTTTCCCCAAATGCCCCATAGGTGACACCCTATGCAGTGCCACTCCCCGCAGACCACCAGCTGGGCTGTAGGGACACAGCTTTACCAACCACTACTTAAATCAAGTGTTTCAGCTTCTACACTAAGCCAAACTCTTTCCCTCCAAAAAATTTTGTATAAATCAAAACATTTCATATTATCCGAAATTAAGATTTTTGTGTGGTTTTTGAAGTATTTAGCCCTTTAAAGAAAATCAACTTAGAATTGAACATGTAATAAAGTTCATCTTGAGAGGGCAGAAAAAGTGCTCTGGTTTTTTTTTCTCTTTCAGTTTGGTAACAGGCTCACATCTGGAGTGCTAGGAAAGGTCTGTCATGACTGGACCAGAAGCCAAAACTTCAGCATCTCATCCTTTCTCAGCCACCAGAAACTACAGCAAAACCTCTAGTTTTCTCCTTGGTCAGCAGGGCACAGAGAAAGCAACAACCTCTGAGCTGGTTGAAACTGCTGACTGTGCTCTGGATTGAAAGTTTTAAACTTTTTTACTTTAAAGGTAGGGGCTTGCATGAATATGCTGTAAGATATTTCACTCATGGAATTGGAGAGGGGTGTAACTCAGTCTGAAACCAGGATTTATGCTGCACTCTTAGTTCCTACTGTCTAGGAGAATGGTAACTACTCAAATCACAAACTGTGACCTGTGCTAAGTTTTCAAAATCATTTTGTTTTGGTTTTGATAGCTTCAACAGAATTGTTGAATAACATTTCCTTTAGCAGGAATTTCCCAAACAGATTTACTTCATTTCTGCTTGCAAGAAGTAGAAGAATGTATTTTCCTTGTGCCTGCTTGGAACTACACGTATCTCTGAGGTCCAGAAGGTGACATATCTTTCACAAGTGATTCCCCTAATAAGCATAGAGAGGAGAAACTAATTGCTGTGTGCGGTATCTACCAGAAGATTAAAAATATTCTGTGCTGAAATAAGTTAAATGTTGCTCAGCATTTGGACTTGTGGAGCACAGAGCTGACTAGGTTGAGCCTAGGGAGAGAATTGGAAAGCAAACTTCTCAGCTGGAAAAGGAGACCCCCTGAATTTAATGGTGTTGGACCAAATGAACAGGAACAAACCTGGAAGACCTTGGCTGTATACTAAATGTGAGTAGGGACCCAAACCAGCACTTTTTCCATGTGTCAAAAATGCACTGTTTAATGGATTAAATTATTTTATCAATCCTCCATTTGGAAGGCTAAAACCTGCAGTGCAAATCTCAAGAAGTAAATAAAATCTGGTGATGAAGGACAGAACACTGATGGGAATTTTCCTGGAGAAAGGCCTGCTGAAGTTGACCTGCTTAATTAAAATGCAATAAAATGCAATCTCCTTAACATCATTACATGCCAATGTCAACCTTAGAATCACAAATTCGTTGAAACCTGAGCGATAGAGTTTATCTGTGGTTACCTCTTGGTAATAAAAAAATGTAAAGAGATGCTTTTAAGAAAACATGCTCATATTTAAAAATAAATTTGGTGGTCTAAATGAAGAGTACTGATATTACTAAAAAAGGCAATGACTTAATTATTTTTGTTGATGTCAGTTATTCATTTGTGGACCATCACACTACAAACTCGGGTACTTTATTGACTGCAATATATACTGGATATGTGCCATATTATTCAAGAAAAACAATACACTGCACAAACAATACAGAGAAGAGGTAATTTGTACAGAGTTCATGAAACAATTATATAATCTAATTACAAAACTGACTCACTATGTCCTTGGTTCTATTTATTAGAAGAGAATTGAAGGACATACTAAACATACTCAGAGTCTAGGAATTTAAATTTAAATCCTGCCTGCACACCCAAGCATCCTGGTGTGATCCAGAACATAGATCATGAGTCCCAAAAGAAGGATGCCTTGATGTGGGACTCAGGATACGACTTCATTTTCCTGTGTGATGGAAGTTAAACTACTGCCCCATTTTCCTGAGGAGAGCTTTGAAACTCAGTCAATATCACAGAAAAACTTTTAATAATATTAATGACACACAAAAAGAAGTGTAATTAATTATTTATTTCAAAAGGCGACAGCAGTTTGAAATCTGCTCGTGTTTCACATGTTTCACTGGTACAAAGCTTCTGGAGAAATGCATCAGGAACATTTGAATGCAAGTGGAGGTGTTCCATGTTCAAACAGAAACAAATCACTGAGGTGCTTGAACACAAGATATTGCCAGGGCTTTGCACATGTCACTCACTCACTGGGAAGATCATCTAAGCACAGAAATGACCAAAGCTGAAACAAAAGTAGGTTGCTGAATTATTCGGTGAAATTTCATGTTGTAGATGCACTGCAACTGTTTGAACTCTTTTCAGATGTTTTTCCTTAAACTTTTCATGCTTCTTAACATATAAATATTTCCTTTCCTCATCATGTAAGAAACTTAATTAAATAAAATCTGGTTTTGCATCTCTTCTGACTTTTTTAATTCTCAATTTATTGTGCATTTTGTATTTGAATCGATTTTAATGGGTGACATCTAACCATACCATAGTAAATTGTGGAGGAGGCTAGTATTCAGAATGATTACAAAGAGTACTTGTTTATAAAACAGGAAAAACCTCAGTATCTCTTTATTTGTTTCTATTAATGGTAATGCTGGCTTGCATGCAATGATTTTTTAATGAATGCTGTGAGAATCGAGGAGGCAGAATAGCTAATGGAGAGCCTGGGTGACCTGTGTGTAGTTTTGACTCAGGTAGGGAACTCATAATTCTGCATATTGGAAGGTACAATTCTGCAGCACACTGGCCCTGGTGCAATCCTGGCTCCAGAAATCTTTTCCCCCTGCCAGGAGGGACTCTTCTGCCTGGAGGAGTCACTCCAGTGCCAGCACAGCAATGCACTGCCTTCTCCCAGCTGTATTAATGAAATTCCTTGTGGGACCACACTGGAAGAAAGACCATTGAAGTGATTACAATTAAAAATAGCTCTTCCTCTGCTCCTCCCACAAAGAGTTTATTTTTAACTTCCATCACTTCAGTGTGCTGATTTAAGCACTGCTCCACACGCAGTTGTTTTGGCACAGCTGAGGAGGTGACAAACTGCAGGCCAGAGGTGGGAACAAGCATCTGGGGCAGGAGCTGCCTGCAGCAGCTTAGCTGGCAAAGGCAGTGTATCATGGAACTATGGTGTGATAGTTCACTGTATGAACTTAAACTTTGCCTTTCCTGAGTGTTTTCATAGCCATGAAGCATCTCTGCTCCAAATTCCCAGTATAGGAGAGCCTGTCCAGTGTCACTTTCCTACCCCCAGCCGGGCTCACTTACATCACAGGTTTACAGCCATGTGAGCAGTATCACTGAAAGACAGAGTGTATGTGAAGCCTCAGCTGAATCCCAAGGCTGATACCCTTAAAGACATGTAGATAGCTAACTTTCAGGCAGTGGAAGGCTCAAATGGGCAGGGCTAGGAGCAGGCATATGGTCAGTGACAATGCCTTGGCCATAGGACAGCGGCCATCTACCCACCCACCCTCCCAGGTCTCTGCTCACAGCAGAGACCTTTTATGTTTGGCTTTCATGCAAAGGATTAAGCTGTGTGGGGGACTCAGGACCGAGTGAGAACTTCTGGCAGGTCATTTGGGCCACGATTTAGGATTCTTCCATCTTTTCTTACAGCACAGGGCGTGAGCCACTTGCTGAAACCTTCTTTCTTATCTCTCCAACTTCTTGACATTTTGCGGACCTCAGGCTATGGTGGCCCCTTGACTTCTTCTGTCCACTGCCTTTGATTTTGGTCTTTTGAGGACTTGAAAGCCATGACCTCATTTGAATTTTTGTTAACAGCTGTATAAGTGAGCACTTGGGTGAACTTGCATAGCCTTTAAGCAGCCAGGAAGTCAGATAATATCTAATCTTATCCCTGTTAGGGTAAAAGAGTGTCCCTAGCACACTATTGACCAATGTAGAGCAGACATCAGTGCATCATATAACCTATCCTACAGTTCCCTATACTAAAAACAATTATCTGACTGGCTCATGTGTGAAAGCATCACCACATGACATCATCTAGATGTCTAGATGTCATGACCTCAGTGGAAGAAATACCAATGCAACTGAGCCTGGAGCTCTCCTTCAATGCCTCAAGTGACTCATTTCACACACCTTAATCTGAGTTTTGAGCCTCCCCCATGTTCATCAGACATTACTTTTTCTTCCAGTCTTGAACCACACGGGAACCTAGATGATTTTTCTAATCATAGATGGCACTTCTGGCAGATTTAATATTTCAGTGTCAAGCCCTTCAATAAGAAGACCTTGTTGGTCTTCAGAAGCATAATGCTTCTGTTCTGCTACGTGCACACTGTTTCAGTCCTCCCTGAGGTTGTGTCCCTGAGACCTTCTTGTAATGTAAATACATTTAAAACAAAATAAAATAACATCACAATGGCTCTAAAGTAGCACTTCCACGGCACTTTTGATGGCATAAACAAAATGCCAACTGAAAAGGCAACCTTCAAAATCATCTAGCTCACAAAAGTATGGTTTTGTGATGGAATGGGGCAGCGCAAGCCATGGTCCATGGCTGGACCATGTTGGACCACAAGGATCTCCAATCCTTCAAAATCTTGGTAGAGCCTTAGTCCTTAATTGTCTGCAGAATTAGCCTTGAAACCATTTCTTTAAAGTCTATCACTGGTTTCAATAACTTTACTTTCACTGGAGTATTTTTCTGTTTGTCTGTGAACCTCAGTCATGACTCTTCTGTCCTCACTTTGCAAAGGTGAAGAATCAAACAACCTGTACAGAGTATATAGAATCCACACTCACTGTGGAGAGCACAACACATGGTATGTAGAAGGTTTAAAAAACCATCATACTTCCCTAGCAGTCTTTACATATCCATCTAGGTGGAAGTTATTTCAGAGAATACTCATGCTACTTATAAAAAGCCATTATCAAAGTCAGCCAAAGTTCCAAGAAAAAAAAAAGAAAATTGAGGGGCAAGCAGGTAACTAATCCATTTTGAAGCTGTCAGGTTGTGACCTGAGGAATGCTTTCACAGGAAAGGCAAAAATGAGGTTCTTTCTGTAATGAGGAACAGCATAATTATTTAAGAAAGGAAGGATAAATGACCAACATTCAGTTGCTGCCTGCACAGAAAACATCCCCAAGAAGAGGACTGATCAGATGTAGTCACAGTGGATGGCTACAAACTGCCAGACAGGCAAAGTTGACTCAGAGCTCCCATTACTGAGCTGCCTTTCTCGGTTGCAGCTTATGTAAAAGACTATAAAGGAGGAAAACCAATGAAATAATGAAGATGAATGCAATAAATAGACCTGAGCCTGTCTAGTTGTTTTAGTGGTTAATGCCACTAGAGAAACCCTGCAGGGCTTTAAGCAATTCTTAGTGATGAAGATTTATGAAGCCCTTTTAAAAACTTCATTAAGGGGTCAGAGAGATTTAAGTGGCCTCACAAGCTCTGCACTAAGCCAAGAGATTCACTTTGCAGAAACTCAGCCAAAGGCAGTGAGGACAGAGCTGGCTTGCAAGGGCTCTTCACACACTCTGGGAACAATGCTGAATACCCTGTGCAGGACAGCTTAACGCTGAAGTCCCTAGCAGGGTTGTGGCAACTAAGATGGTTAAAGGAAGCTACTTAGCAAAAGTATTTCCTCTGAATAATCTTAAGGCCAGCATAGTCTGGTAAGCAAGCCAAGTCCATATACACTGCTCAAAACTTTCTTATTGCAGTTTCCCTCAGAATGTCTGAAATTTTGTAAAGCT
>VYZP01005570.1:139449-165557 GCA_013400635.1 Hypocryptadius cinnamomeus
TTTTGTAGCTGGGATGGATTTTCCTCCTTCAGATGACAAGTGCTGCCAGAAACCAGAATCTTACCTTTCATACTGATGCCTCCAAGCAGTTGTTTAGGACTGTGATTATTTAGATATAAATAGCAGTGCTCATTAATTTAGCAATCACTCCCAGCTATGCAAATGCAAATTGAGCTGGCTTATTTGTGTTTTTGAGATAGAGAGAAGGTGGTGGTGGTAGGTGGGAAGGGGAATATTCCCCAGGTGCTGCTGTTTATCACCTTTTTGTCTCACCCTGAGCCAGGGAATGTTTCATCTGCACCCTGCAGAGCTTTGCTGGGCTCTGTTCCATCACCACCGAGGTGGGTGTGCATCTCACACCTCTTGTAAAGTTGGTTCTTGGGCCGACAGCTTGGGTCAACCCCATTCAAAAAATAAATCCTGGACTTCTTTTTAATAGGTATGCAGCAGAAAAAGCTCTGGTAGCTGGCAAAGGCAGCAAACTTTGACAGAGCAAGAGATGAAGGCTGCTTTTGTGGCTTCACAAGGAAAACTACCACTCCCTTTGACTTACTGGAGCTGCTTGGCCATGGGGAAGCAGCCATGCTGGAGCAGGCTTCGTGATCTGTCATAAAATTCAGTATAAACCGAAGCAGCACATCTCCTCCAAAAGCTGTGCTTCAGCTTGACTGCCCACCTAAACACCCTTTGCTAGATACTTATAACCTGATATTCTGTGTTTCTTATGGATTGTGGGAGGTGCTACAGAGCCTCAGTGCCTGGTGAGGAGGAGAGGAGCCAGAAGGAAAGAAGGTAAAAAGAGAGAGAGAGTGTAGAACATGGAGAAAAGGGGACCTGAAAAATCTACAGTAGGAAGAGAAATGCTGCATTGCACCCTCGAAGACCTCCCTCACCTCACCTCACATCCCATCCCTGAGAGCTGCCAGCAGCAGGCACTTACAGAAAGCTCCTCCAAAAAGGCTGGTTATTATCCCCAGCATGTTAAAAACCTTGGAATCTAAATTCCTCCAGCATTAATTGAAGGGAGCTCCTGAATTTTTGCAGTGCTTTGTTGGACAGAGAATCTAAATAATGGAATCAGCTTTACAACTAATTTTTAGGATTTTAAGGGAGCTTGTTCATGCCAGCCCTCATTCAGGAACACACTTTTTACATCCACAGAGCTTAAAGCACCTGCTTTGCAGTAAATAAGAGGGATAGGTGGAACCCCACCCTTGTGAACAGGGCTCCTCAGTTAGATCTTGTGGCAGAATGGCTCAGGTCTGGGGTAGCCTCTGGGAAGGCTTGAATTTATGAATGATTCCACAGGCAACTCTCAGCTTGAAATCAAGCAGTAGCAATACTTCCCAAATAGTTATCCAATAAATTATTCAATATTAATGAACCGCATAAGAAATTTTATCTACCATTACCTCCATCCTGCAGCTTCTCTTAGGGGCCTTACCTCACTACCCTCATTTGAATCCAATAGTTTCTGATGTGTTCCTGAAGGTACCAACAAAGTCAAGAGGTGTCTTCCCGTCTGCAGGAGCAAGCACGGACCCAGGAGTGAATGGATTACAACTATGGCTGGCAGGAAAGAGAAGCCTCCCTCGTGACAATGAGTCACAAGATTATCGCCTTGACAAGGAAAACTACAACAGAAAAGCCAAGTGCATAATATCCCAAAGAAAGCAATTAAGTGGTTTCATTGATAGAGGTTTTGGATGAGCTACACACTACAAATAACAGCTTCATTCAGGCCATTTCAATGACAGATGCTAGAGATAGAAAGAGCCATAACAATTATGTTTTGCCACAGCGTTTTGGGAAACTGGGGTTCAGGAATTTTTCCAGAGTGGGAAGGTTGTTTTGCTCCCTGAAGTCCTTGTTTTGATTTCAAGCACTGCTGAATATGCATTGTTGCCACATTTTTTAGATACCTTTTTTATTGCTCCCTTGATTGTAGGGTGCAGGGAGATTTCTGCAGTAGACAAGGCTCTTCTGAGGCACATGCTGTAACAGTGGAAGGAATCTGCTCCAGACCTTCCATAAATACAGAGTTAGCTCACTGTATCTCAGTGCCTCAACATGAGGAACATTGTTCTTGCCCTACTGAGACTGGAGATAAAGGGAGGCAGAGAGAAACAGGATGTTTCTGGCACCCAGTGTCTGAGTTCCTGGGTACCAGTGTCAGCCCTGGGTGCTGACCTTTGCCTACACAGCCCTGAGGTGCAGAATGTTTCCTCTCTGATGCTCCTGTGCAGCTATTACCACTTGTGAGATGCCACTTGCAATGGCTCAACTAGGAGAGTAAGGCTGGGTCTGCTCTGCATTAGCCAAAGTAGGCAGAGCTCTGACCTGCCTGGTTTAGGGTAATAACCACTGTGGAGAGTAAAAGCACTTGGACAGCTTAACAACACTGACAGAAAACAAACTCACAGTGGAGTGTACCCTGATCCTTCCTCTGGAGCTATACTCCTAGTCTGTCAGAGTGGGAAATGTCTGAAGTGACAGGAATCCATGAATCAGGGGGCCATATTCCATTGTTACCCTGGTGTGGCTTTTTTGTTTGGTTTTTTGGGGATTTTTCAGTTTGTTTTTCTTCCCCCCACATACAAAACAATAGAGATCATCATTAAATTATTTAGGGACTCCTAATGATCCCAAATTAGCACTCCTAAACCTTCTGCTTGCTTCAGGTTTGTGAGTGGAACAAAAGATAAACCAAAGAAGAATGCAGTTCTGAGTTTCCTTGAGTCAACAGGAACTTTGCCAGCACTTGATTTTTTAAAATCTGGTTTCCTCAGCTGAAGTAGTCATGCAAAATTAGCAACCTCAAGAAGGAAAGTGCAAGTGTGTGTGTGTTACTCCTGTTATACCCAAAAGTGGGTTACATTTCCCATCAGTTCCCTCAAGCAAAACCTGCACACCTGGGAAGCACTGTAATTTTTCTTCTTGTCTCCCTTTGATGAGACATCAGAAACAAGTGAGTAGCCGTGTTTGCTGCAAATTTCCTTTTGAATGCTGTCATGGCTCTTACCTGGGGGCTGTTAGCCCAGCCACCTCATCTTCCTGCAGAGAAAGGAAGGAGAACATTACTCTTCCCTTTCACCTCCATGTGGTAAGAAGCCACAGGGAACCACTGAGCTGTGTCATCCTGGATTGCTGTGACCAGATTTATCAGGGAGTTTTTCTTACTGGAAAGCAAAAGTGCTGTGACTGCTCATCTGCCTGTGCATGTACCCCAGGCTGTGTGTGGGAAATGGGGTGGGCAGAACAGCTCCTGCCCAGCACAGTGCTGTGCATGGTTCCCCCTGCAGAATGAAGGAAATTGAGAGTCATCAAAGCACAGTTTCCAAACAGATTTGGCTCTGGGGGAGCATGGAGCACAAGCAGGACTGAGAGCATCTGCCAGTGGCAACCACCTCAAACTGCTGCGTGGCCCCAGGTCCCACCTGCTGCATTGTCTGGAATGAAATGTAGTATTTCATTAAATGAAGGGAAAAGTAAGCAAGTCTTCAGGTAATGGACTTCAAATATACAAACTGGGATGCTGCAAAGAGAAATGGAATATTTTGTCTGCATTGACAGATGGAAGGTAGGGGATCCACCAGAGAAAACTGGAGAATCGCCATCACCTGTGCTCCTAAAAGGAGGTTAAACACTTTAAGAGAAGTCAAGATATAGTGAAAAAAGGATTTGGTGTCCCTCTAAGATCCTTCCCAAGAAAGCCCCTCTGTGGCTCTTCAAATGTGTGATTACCCTCATCTGCCAGTGGACAGGGCAGTCACAGGGGAGAGAAGTTGCATTCCTCAAACAAATGATTCATTAAAAATCAGCAACCTACTCCAGGAACAATCCACTATCAATGTTTTGCCTCGAACTTAGTCATGAAGCCAAGAGGAGTTAAAAAAGGAACGACTGTGGCACAACAATGAAGCTCTTTCAATCATTAAACCCTACCAATAAATACTGACTAGTGCTGGAACAAATCTTTATATTTCTAGTAATGATTCTAGCTGTGGAAAATATAAACTGTGTCTTCCCTGCAGACACAGCCAAAACTAATCAAAATACTCCTCATAACACAAAGGAAATACCTCTGGGCTGCGATAAGGGCTGTGAACATGGCTCTTTTACGTCTCCACTAGCTAATAACAATAAGATGGCCCGGTGGCACTGTTTTCAGCACGGAGATTAATAGTCAGGGAGAAACCGAGAAGGAGAAAGTACACTTTCAGTTTTCTTTCCGATGGCTAATTAAAAAGCCCATATCTGAAGGGAAATGCTGTGGAAATGAGAGCTATTTGGATGTGCCTTCCCCCATCTACTATCACTCTGCTTTGTGAGGAATGCTTTATTAGCGCTAATCTCATCTCTGTGCTTTGACAGAAGTTACAGTTTCCTTCCTTTGCAGCCGCTAAGGCTCAGTTCTATTACAGGGTTTGTTTAATGGGAGCTTTATTATTTTACTAAATTACCTCATCTTCTGGGAACAAACTTAACCTTGAACTACGAAGCCAAATGTCTTTTTAATGATGCAAGTCTGTTTGGAAATTGTGCTTTGATGACTCTCAATTTTCTTCATTCTGAATGTTTAATATGTGGAATATAGACAAAAAAGTAATTCTTTTCTGCAGGCCTTCCTGGTCCACTATTTAAAATCAATTTGCTGCAATTATTACGGTTAAGATTAGTGGGAACAAACATTCTTTATGGTCAGGCACCAGAGAGGAGCCCCTCGCATCACTAGGGAACCCATCTTCAGTAAATTTGAAAATTATACAGGACTGATGCTAAAATGCTCCATATTGAAATGTTCAAATTCTAAGATAACATAAATATCAGTCCTATGTGCATTTTGGGATGCAGCCTTCTTGTGCTGCTTTGAGACTCAAAGAGAAATTCTGAGCAACAATGAGAAGCTACCATTAACCCACATGAGACTGTGATTTGATCCAGAGTTTGTAGTCAGGCCATATGAATGTGATTTTCTAGTACAATCTGTAGGAGTGTGGATCTCTTGGATCCCAGGGAAGCAAGGCTTTTGCTTACAGGGCAATTGTCTGAGTACAGAGGGTAAAGCAGGGTACTGGCCTATTTTGTTAACATCTGATGTACAGGAGAGGAATTACTGTGTTGGTACCTGGTTGATTCCCTCCCAAATGCCTGTAAGTTGCTGCAAACCCACACAAAAGACTTCTTGACTCTAGAAAAATGTGTGTCTGTGTTTAGGGTGTGTGCAGTTTGGGTACTTCTGAGGCTGTATTGCCCAGAGGTCACCTCTGGGCAAAGCTGGGGGCAGTGTTTTCTGTTTGTGTCAGACTTGAGTGGGAAGAAATACATGAAAATCAAACAGAAATATGCTGTTTGCTAGTGGGGTAGATACACTGTGATGACCTATGTATTTAGGAATATTGTTAAAACTTGTGAACTTCTTTCCACATCTCCATTCAGAAAAGTCCTGAATTGTCCTGCAGTAGGAGCAGAGGTCTGGGCACTGCCTCCCCTCAGTGAGCTGCAAGACCCACACAGCCAGGCACTGGCCCTCCTGTGCTTCCTGGAGACACTGAGTTGCTGCAGACCTGCTGCATGTGTGCACACACGTGTCCCTTGCCTGTCACCTGTGAGAAAAGGTGCAGGCCTCTGGAATGGTTAGGGAGTCAGCACTGGAAATGTTGATCCTTTGGGAAAGTGCAACTTCTTCCTAGCAACTCTGTGTCCAAGAAAAAGGAGTCCTGAAAAAAAAGAAAGGGCGAATGTGGGCAGGTTGCAACACCAGAATAGCCCATCTGGGGTGCCAATAGGTACCCAGGGGAAAAAAAAAAAGCCACCAGGACCTGCCAACAGGCTGGATAATTTGTTCTGAGGGCCCCAGACAGCCCTTACCTGCATCTGGTGTCCAGTTCTTTTTTCCACATTGCTGAGGATGTAAAAGCAGGGTTGTTGTGAGCAGGTCACTTCAAGCACAACTGTCATTCTGGCTTTCTCACCCTATGAAATAGTCCTGGCACATCATGTGGAAACAAATTCTCTAATGACAGGCACAAATTTGGCACTAGATATTTCATTTGTTGTTAGACACCCAAAATCAGCTAAGAATCACCCAGAAGAAAAACCAAGAGTTTTGATACCTGTTTTCCTAACCCTCAGAAGCTGCAAAACTCTTGTCTGAGCTCAAACGAAGGGAACTGACTCTTTCCCTGGATGCTCTCATCAGACTCTTCTACCATAATGCATCCCAATTGTTCCAGATCAAATTCTTTATCCTTTTTCTTGGTGCCATGCCAATAAAATCACCTCTCATTCTCTTACTGTAGTTTTTTATACAGAGACTTCTGCACTTGCCCCAAGGAATGGTAGCTAGTTGACCTGAAAAGACCACGTACAACCAAGTGCTTCCCCACCCAGAATTTTTTTATTTCCTTCAGCTCCCCCATTCCTGTAATAGTCCTGGGTTCCCACATCGTTATGAGTCTCTGTAAACTCCTGCCCTACAAAGCAGGATGGCCAACTTTCCCCCAGGCAAGCTTTCATATGTGTCAAAAACTTTTCCAGATGAGAGCCATGGGACAACACAAGGCCGTGGGCATCAGAACGCTGAGGGAGGAGTTCTGGAAAAAGTTCATTGTTTGGGGATAACAGGCATTCCCCACTACTTTCCTTTGAGATGGGGATGATTTCAATGTGGACTGGTTACAGTGTCATTTAGCCATGTTAGACCAAATCCACTCTGCCAGTTTTCTTCCCCCAGCACCTGGGATTGCCCAGGACCCCCATGCCAGGGCAGCCCTGGTGTATCTCTGAGCTGAGCATGGCAAGAGCCTTTGCCTTGCACAAGGGCTCCCCTTGGGCCTTGAAAACTGCAGCTTGACCACCTCTGCTTTATTCCATCTCTGACTGGAGTGTGAAGACAAAACGCTCACAAAAAGCCACTGAAAGTGCGAAGTATATTTAACATGCTAAAAAATATATATTTTTTCATATTTTCCTCCCCCTGTCCCTCTAGTTAGATGTGAGTTCTACAACTATAATTTTATGTCACTGCTTGGAAATTCAGTTGACAGACAAGGTCCTGCTGTGCTACTAAACATAAACACTCCACCTTCTTGTTGTGTTAAGCCTTGGCTGTACTTTTTTTTTCACCTTTTTTTTTTTTCTGCATGAGAATGCAAGCAGCTGAAACCCAGTGAGAAAACATGAAAATAGATTTCTAGAAAAGTAACCAAAAGGGCTTTACCAGCATGACAAGCTGCTTATCGAGAACTATTTTAGGAACGTGAGGAAATGAAACTTTGATGAGAGAGTTCCAAGAGGAAAGATTTACTGAGGAGCTGAGGGTTCAAAGCAGGATGACAGCATGGCTATCAGGAAACCTTCTCTGCACCTGTTTCTCCACCAGCTGCCTAACCATACTTCCCCTCCTTTCTGCTGGCAGCTGAACAGCCAAGATCTGCATCCTCTTTTGTAGTAATCCTCTCCACTGTCTGTCTGGAAACATTTGCCAGTCAACTCATCCTCTCCTCCTCCTGAGCACAGACAGAAGACATAGTCTCTGATTTTAATGCCCAGCTGTGCTCCAGAGACCTCATATAAATCCAAGTCACACTCTTGGAGAACAGGATCATAGGCTGCCTCAGTTTCCCACCTGTAAGAGGGAAATACATTACAGCTTTCTTTCCTCTGCATTGCCAGTACACTACCTGGTGAGGCACCAGGCTCCTCAGGCTGGCAGCTCCTTCCCTCATCTAACACCAAGTGAGCCACCTCAGCCTCAGCTTACAGGAGCTGTCCTGATTTAATGGTGCCTGATTTAATGGTATTATACCGTAAGTCAGATCCCCTTTAAGGATGAAGTGCAGTCTTTCTCTGTGCCACTGCTTTGCCCATGGGCACTTGGTAAGGCCTCCAAGCTGCATGGCTAAACTGTATCTTTCACAAGCAGGAGTCTTGCCTTCCTGCTGCACGCTCCTCTGCTGGAGAAGTGCCCAAAACTCTCACTTGCTGTGCCAGATCCCAAGATCCCAGAATATTTCACATCTGCCCCTGTGCTGTGATAAGACAGCGGGAAAGGACGGCCTTGCTGAAGTCAGCAGAGCATCATACAATGTCTTTCTTTCACACCAAGAATTATTTTGGAGGCAGTTTAGGAAGATGAAGAAAGATGCCTCATGACACAGGCACAAGAGAGGCTGATCTTGGGGTGTGGTGCATGGGAACTGCCTCAAGCAGGCTGGTGAAGAGTCATGGGAAGTCTGCAGAGGAAAGAAGACCAACCAGAGGACCTGATGGGTTGTCCACTCCTCAGCCACAAGGCAGGAACACCAGCGCATCTCTGCTTTGGATAGTGAGGACCTTGTGCAGACCTTCCCATGAAGAATGGGCTCACTATTTTGACACTATGTGTTGGAGCAGGCAGAGAGGGCAGATTTGGCTCCTGTCTAAGCAAAGTGCTGTCCTCCCTGAACTTGAATTATATCCCATAATGATGGATTTCAAATTAAGGATGGCCCACCTAGCACATAGCCAAGGAGCCTGTATTAAATTCCCAAGCTTTTCCTCCTCCCCAACAATGAGGATATTGTTTTAAATGAATCTTATATATCAAGCTCATGACTTCCTTAAAGAAAATTATTTTAATTTTGACATCCATGGCTGAAATGCCATTTTCAGTGTGTGAGCAACATTGAGGACAGAGCTCTCTGCACCACATTAGGCTCAATTTTACTTCATTTCTTCAGATCTTTTCCACCCATGTCCTCCCTTTGCTCACAGACCTTGCCATGGTTGTTGGCTACTCTAGGGATGGCACACGTGGAAAGAGTAGCAGATTGCAGCCGAGAGGCAAGACATGGGCTATGCACTTGGAAACTTTAGTCAGACATGTATTTTCTGGTGTAGGATGACACTATGGTTTTCAGTAAACTGATGGGATTGTTGCTCCTGTTTTTGTGATTGCTGTTACCTCAGGAGCACAGAGGATTCATCCCAAGTCCCAGGCTTTTTGAACCAGCGGGATACAGAGGGATACAGAGAGATACAGAGAGTGTGCTACAACAGTTTCTAGTATGAGTTTCTAGTATGAGTATATGCATAGTGCACAGAAATGTAGAACACTCGAATGTATGTAGACAAATAAGCACACACATGTTTTGCATTCATATGTATCTTATGTATAAGAATGGTGTAAATATATATACACATATGTACACCCATCTCTGTAGAGGTCTCCTACCACTGTACAGCCCTCTGGGAAGCAGTACTGTACTCTCAGTGCCTGGCCACTGTTAACAGGTTTTCAGTGTCTCCCTTGCATTTTCAACCAGAAGGACTCTAAATTTTGGGGCTCTCATGCCCACTGTCCCCATATTTGATTCCACAATCAAAAGATGGCTTTGGCTGATCTCTGCTTTTGACATCTCTTTTGCCTGGACAGGGAGCTCAGCCTAGGCCACAGCCTGTTGCAGGCCCCACAGTGATGTCTTTGACTGCAGTGATATCCTCAAGGCATTGTGCAGCAGGCTTGAATCACAGCAAGGTTGTGTTTTACGCTGAAGAGGAAGACAGCACAGAGCAGATGTTATTCCGTCTTCTGTAGAAAACTCCTGGGACAGCAAGACCAACTCTTGAAGCTTCCACCCAACAAGTTTTGACCCCTTTTGAAAAGGCTGCCTTTATCCTCTTTCCTTCCAGCTCTCTCAGCAAAAGGGCTGAGGCTACACCAGTCCTGTGGCACCAGGGCACAGCACCACGGCACTGCAGCCACCTGTGACTGCCTGACGGGGTCGGTCGGCGTTGGGGGCCGAGAGGAAACCCAGCACCTTTGCACACTGGAGCCCTTCACAATGACTTTTGTTGCTGATGGCGCATGTTTGGTTGTGCTCATTAAATCTTGTTAAACAGGAAACAGGTTTCGAGGCGAGAGGGTCCCCGAGAGTTCAAGCTCCCGCTTTCAAATGTTCTTACAAGATGCACAATTGGCACCGACTTACAGGAAATGTTTAATTGGAGTCGGAAGGCGCTGGCTCCGCTGACCTTGTATTGCATTCCTCTGGGTGCTCCTTTCACAATGATTTTCACCTATAGCTTGAATCAGTGATTTATTTATACCAGCCAATGGTGAGTCCAACAGCACCGAGGGGCTGAGCAGACCAGGGATATGCAGTGAGCTGAAGGGAGGAGCAAGCAGCAAGGAACAGTCCTACGGCAGAGAAGGGGCTGCCGCAAACCCAAGAGTGACATATTTATGAGTCCAGTATCGGTTGTCTGCACTGATAAGCCACGGTCATTAAAGGAAGGAAAAGTCACCTTTGTGTATATAAAATATACAAGATTCATAGTCTGAAAAGACTTGACAGGAAAACATTAGGTAAATAAAGGATATCCCATAAAGCATAATGTGAAAATTAAATTACCTCATAACGGAGGAAGGCTGTCTGTCCCAGCAGTGAAAGTGAGGAAAAATGAAATTCCTCTTTTCCATCTTGAAGCAGATTTGGCTTTAGGGTTTTGGGTGGATCTAGACACATTGTTACTGATGTCTATAAAAAAAGCATTAATGTCTGTTATGTCAGACTGGAAATGCTGCAGCTTCCCATAAATTTTCACGACATGCTTGCAAGGTGGTGAAAAGCATCTTAAGCATTGCTGCTCTTGGTGGCCAAATAACAGAAGTACTATCTCGGGTAAGCTGGACTTTCAATGTTGTTTTTAGTTTTCAGGTCTCACTAGATTTTATTTTCATCTGATTTTGGGAGCTGTCCTAAATCACTTGGAAAAGTTTTCTGCCCTTCTCCCCAGACATTTCTTTTCTGGTTAGTGAAACATATCCAGGATCCACCTAGTTTTGTTTTAACTGGTCAGTAAGCCTCCAAAGCTGAGGAAATGTTGAAATATAAGGGAGAGGCAAAAGGAGGGAAATCAAGAGGGTCCACTTATTACACTACTCAGCAAAAAAGATAATGGTGGGGGGGGGAGAAATTAAAAAGAGGAAAAGAAAGTTAATCCAGTGTTTAAGAAGTCCATAATTTTAAAAAGCAAATTTTTAAAAAAGTATTTTTTACAGAATGAACAATTTCACAAATAAGAGGTCTGCTAGTGGCTGTCCCCATGGAAGGCATGCACAGCCCCTGCCTTGCATACAGGTGGCCAACAGGTGAGCAATGTATGGCTTTGCAGTCTCAGCAGCAAATCCCTGCAGGTACAGCCCTCAGCCCTTCTGAAGCTCATAACTGAAAGCCTCACTGATCCACAGGGTATTGTCACAATGCTTTTGTTGGGAAGGAGCTGATCTGACCTGAACCAAGCCAACCTCCTTTTTTAATTTAAACCCTTACCCTGAAGATACAATTCAGTGATTAGGTAGACCCAAATCCGGATTGTAGCCATCATTAAAGTCAGATTTATTTTTTCTCCAGTAGAATTCACAGATAAACATCTATTTATAAACGTAACTGTCTACTTTACTTTCCTCTCTTCATGGAAGAAGCTGGGGAAAGTCACTTCCCCAATGTGCTGCAGGATTTTGGAGGGATAACTTTAGCAAATAGCACCAGTTCCTTGGGTCTCTGTTCCCAGGGATGTGTGCCACACTTGCTGAAAAACATGTTTTTCTTTGGTGCATCAGACAAGCACAAATCTCTCTAGTGAGGAGTCAGAGGCCCAGGAAGTGAGAGTCCTTATTTAGCACACCCTTCCTTTTGTACTGGAGGTTGCATCAACGCCTTTTCCCACCAATTCTTCTGCTCCAGGTCTTTCCAGGTCTGGGTCATGTTGTTGTCACATCCCATTCTGACTGTGAAATCCTTTGCTTCCCAGGAGCTGACAGTGCTCTCTCCAGAGCATCTCCAACTCTTCAGGAAAATGTTTCCTGCATCAGGAAAATGTACTGAGCATTAATATAGGTGACCATTAAGTAACTGAAGGGAAGAAAAAGAGCAAGAAACCTACGCTGGGCAAACTGAATTCAGTTGATGAGGGTGAAACTTAATTATCTTTTCAGACTAGTAGTCTAATGGCATCACTTTTGCACATCAACATTAAAGAATTGTTGGAATACCAAGCCGTAAAGAATCGCCATAAAGACCTCTCCTCCCATTTTTGGAATGCCCACATTATAGAGCCATGATGTTAAACTTGGAAGTTTCTTTTCCAAGTCAAAACAAACACAGGACTTTCTTGGCAATGAATGCTGCTTCAGTGACCTCCATTGGTCTGGCTTTTACCAGACAAGGCCCTCACTCTTTTGGAGCTGCCTTTTCTTTCCAAGTGCATGGGAGGAGGTCCCTTATCTTTATCATATATCTTCAAAAGGTGCCTCTGAGCAAGGCAATCAGTATCACAGACAGGTTTGTGCTTAGGAAACTGTGACTAATGAAGCAATAAATCACTGATTTGCCACCTCTGGAAATGCAGTTTAGTCCAACTCTGTCACCTTTATCCACAGCCTTTGGGGACATTCCTTTATTTTAAGGGGTTTATTTTCAAAACTCTGCATGTGATCCCCCCATTAGATAAGAAAGGTGTGATCCAGAAGAGAGAGAAGTTTTGCAAGAAGCCTGCCTGATGAGGCAGCTTCGTTTCATTTGATTGGGGATTTTTCTTTTATTCACTCTTTTGCCCTTTGCTGATGTCTCAGCTCCCTCTCTAATAAATAACTGGTCCACATCACTAAGGCGCTGCACATAACTCAGAGCAATTTGTTACTGTTGGCAATGTCTGTGCAGCAGGGGTCCAGGAACAGACCAGCATGGAAGCAGTCATACCTCCCACTCTTCAGGAGCAAGATTTCTGCCTGATTACAGAAGGGGTCATTAGTAGGACAATGCAAAGAAGGTCACATACAATTCCCTCCACACAAATTGCGTGTGCTGCAAGATACACACGCTGCTTTACCCAGGAGTATCTGGCAGGAGAAATCAGTCCTGTGATATCAACACCACAGATGTGACAGGACACAAAAAAACCCCAATACATATTCATACTAACTGAACACAATGAAAGTATGTGAACACTTTATACAGCCCTGGGCCCAAGGATAGCTTAAAAGAGAGAAATTCCTCTAGAAACAGTGATATAATGAATCCAGTAGTCCTAAGGTGCTTCCAAAGGTTAGACTATAAACACAGTCTCCAAACAGTTGGTGAGGTTGTAACATTAAAAATTGTGAACTATTTTAAAAGGAAATGAGAAATGACTACATGTTTGGTTTTTTTTCCCCTGCCCCTCATCTGTCTGCTCTTCATGAACACTGAGCAGTGCAAAGAGGACAATTTTTCCTGGCACGGTTATTTTGATGCACCCACCACAAAATACTTATCTGGTAGTCAAGACACAGGGAGAGAGGGAGTTCCAGGTTCCTGCCTGGAATGGAAGAGCTCATCTGTTCTCTGCCTGCAAAACAGTTTGAGGGTTAGCTAAGGGCATGTGGCACTATGCAGATGGGGCACCTCCTCTGTTTTTTCCCAGGAAGGTCATGAGGGTTGAGGGAGGAAGAACAGCAGCTCCTGGTTTACAGAAAAAAATCCTTCAATCCTCATACATGCCAGCTGCTCCAGCTCAGCAGGGCCTTTCTGAGTTTTCCTTTGTCCACACTCTTAGGAGCACAGAGTGTCTAGTGCACCTTTCCCATTGCAGCCACGTCCCTTGGGAACCCTTTTAGGTGCCAAGACATGGAGGGAAAGAGGGAGGAAGCAGAGGGAACGTTATTTCTGTACACGCTCAGGTCTCTGTGGATGTTGGTACTTGAGCCTGGAAACCTTGGGGCTCGATGGAAGAGCATCAAATGGAAGTTGAAAAATAAGTCAGCAGGGCAACTGGAGGGCAGCTGTGGTTTGCTAGGGCTGTAACATCTGGGCTCAGTGGCACCCACTGTGTGCCAGTGCTTTACAATTTCAAAGCTGTCTTATTTGTTTCTGTGGGAATTTCGGGGAAGTTTGTTATTTGCTGTTGGGTTTGTGTTTTTGTTTTGCTTTTTAACAAAGCACCTCTCAAAAGGGTATGCTTTCCAAAAAGGCATTGTTTAAGGTAATAATACAAGAGGGAAAATGGAGGATGTGGGGGAAGGCAAGAGAGAAGCAAAGCAGACAGAAAACATTTGTAGCTGCTCTCAATAGAAAAACTCTGGGTCTATAGGGTGTGATGGGTTAAAATCAACAGGGCTTCCTGGAAATTTTCAGACATGTTTCATGGAAGGCCATTTATCCAGGGAGAAAAAAAGAAAAAGGCCCTCCATTTTTTCTTGAAATGTTATGTTGTTCTTTAGGAGCACAGGAGAGCCAAGCAATGCAGCTTACCAGGCTCCCAGAACTCTCATGTCCAAAGCACAAAGATCTGTGGCAAACCGGGTTTTGGGTATGGCCACACTAATGACCAAAATAAATGCCATTTTCCTGGTGGGGTTACAGGAGACTTGAATAAAGTCACAGATTACCTAGGACCTCCGCTTACAGCCTCCACCACTTGCTCTTTGGCAGAACTGGTTTGCTTATTTCTGAGGAGGCAGTCAGCTGGAAGAGGTAAGTTTTAAAACTCAGATTGGGGAAATGAAGGTGCTTTGAGCTGCTTGGCTCCAAATACAACAGAAAGCAGCAAATGGAAGATGAGAGAGCAAAGAGAAATGCCAGGGTACACCATGACTCCACTTTGTGAGCACAACAGCCGACTTCCTCCCCTGCATGCCACCACTTTGGCAAATTTCAGGAAGGGCAAGAGCATAATAGATGGCTGTGCTTATGATGGACACTGCCTATGTCAGTCATCTGTGGGGGAAAGCAATGCACAACAAGCCTCCTGTCTTTGACATCAAGCAGAGAGATAAACTCTAATATCAGATGGGACAGGCAGAAGATTACATCTTTAACCATCCCTGTAAAGAATTGTCTTGAGCAGTGTATGATTAATGCTAATATGCAGGTACCTCAAATAATGCACAAGGTTCAGATAGCCCTGCTGGTTACCAGTTAATGGCATGGAGGCAATATCAGGCTTTACATGAGAGGCTGGTATTAAATTAAAATTATTTGTTTTACCTGCATAACTTATATTGGTGACATCTTACTGGGCAAAAGGAACCCAGGCAGCGTGAGGTGAGAACAAACTTCACAAGATGGTGGCATTCACCTCACCCTGGATGTTTCACAAACACCTGGGTACCTAATAAGGTCTCACAAAGGAAGGATTTTGTGGGGTATCTCTTCACCTGCCTAACACTTATTGCAATGCTGAGCCTCTGCATCAGTTGCACAAAAATAAAACAGCTACTCATACATGTAAAAGTCAGACACAGCTACTTGTCTTGCTGGATCAAGACAAAATTTCTTGCATCTGAACTAAATGGAACTAAAAATCACAAGTTCTCATGGGATTTCCAGTAGTTCCCATCTCGAGGCAGGCTACAAATCCTGCCTGAACATTTCACGGTGCTACACCTTGCAAGCCAGTTCTGGTCAGATCCAGCAATGCCCTCCTACCTTAAAATGGAAAACATTTTGTGTAAGATATCTATGCACTCGCTAACTTCAAGCTAAAACAAAACAAAACAAAACAAAAAACCACAAACAAACAAACAAAAAAAGCAAACAAAAAAAAACCAAACTGAAGCTTGGTTCAAGTCTGGGCTTTTCGATTAGCTCTGCTTACTGGCTTATTTTTGAGCTGTACTCGTTTTCCTCCTCTTAACATGCTTATTCTTTCCTTCTCTTGCCCAGCATTTCCAGACCTGCTAAATCTGCACCTTTTTTGTAACATGTTTCTCCGGAAAGAATGGACCCCTCCTCTTGCCTCCCCCTTATCCCTGTGTAAGTAACATCCATCACTGTATCAGCACCTGACTGAGCAGCACTAGGGAAGGGTCAAGGTATTGCTTCCTACCCTTGACAGGCGTTATAACAACGCTGAACCACCTCAACTTACAAAACTTTCCATTCTACAAGCTGCTGCACAGATTTTCTTCTTGCTATTCCATCCTCCCTGGAGGCTTCCTGGCTCTGCTTGTGCCGAGGTAAAAAGCCACTCACACTTGTGCAAGTACAAAATCCAGGGACAGACTTTCCCTATCTTGCACAGTGTCTAGAAGAGCCAGTGAACGTGAGCCCAGCCTCAGGGGTCCTCTGTGACGGCCACAGCTGGCATTGTCCCCCTGGTTTGGGCTCTGTCTGAGGCATGGTGCTGGGAATCTCCCCACCAAGCAGGGCTGTGCTTGGGCTGAAATAGAAGACCCAGAGGAGAAAAATAACCACACAGAGGTATAGGAATTCTTCTCACACACCAACCAGTTAGCCCTTCTCTGTGGAGGGGTCAACCCTCACATGCACTTACAGAACTTACTTACACAAGCAACATCATTGCTAGAACTAGGAAATCAGGACTGAATTTGAAGTGCTGGGATGCCAGTTTGGTTGTGGAGGAGGTAACAAATGCCAGTGCCAAGTAGAAGGAGTAATGCAGAGCACAAGCACTTCAGAGGGTGATCTTCAGAGAGATGCCTGATACTCTTCCTCTCACTGTGTTCCTCATGGTCCTTTTCTGCCTTTTGTAAGTGTCCAGACTAAACTAGTTTAAACCACTCCTTGCTATTAAATCTCTGTGGCCATCAACTAATTAGAACAATTAGCTGAAATTAAACATCTAGATTTCAAGCAAGTGGAATGAATTCCCTCCCTTGGGATCCAGATGCCTAGATGTTGTTCAAAATTTCTTGTTTCCCACATGACACATTTTCTGTTAGCTTGTAGCTCAGAGACACAATGCAGCAGGTCATTTATCCAAGAAAAAGAGGAGCTCCTTGGAGCGGCTGCGTTTTGGGACTCTCAACCTCATGAACACTCTTCCCTTTAGCGATGTTTTTATCTTCATGCAAATCAAGCAATTATTGCTGACTGAACCAGCAACCTGGCACAAGGATTATGCTTGGTCTGCTCCTCAGGAAATGCAAAAAAATTTGCTTATCAACCTAACAGTGTGTGGAGAAAGCGTAAGAGAAGGCAACTGGGGAGGTGAGAAACTGTATTGTTTCTAAAATATTTAATATTATAATGTATTATTCTACATCCTCCCTTTCACATGGTTTGGGTCATTTTGTTGAGTGTTTTACTCCACACCAAGCAGCATTCTGTTTAAGGAGCAATTTTGTACATCCTCTTGCATTCAGTTGATGATAACTGTTGTGGAAAATCTGCAGACCTGCAGCCTCAGAAGCAACCAAATAGTTAAATATTGACTGCACCTGCTCAGAGGTAGAGTGACAATATTTCTGACATTCCAAGGCTGGCAAGCCAGTGGAGAGGACCCCAGCACAGCACCAAGAATTAGTTATTTCCACTCTCCACTTGCATTCCTGCAGACTGAAACATGGAATAAGAGACATTACAGCAGCCTTTGTCCATTGGAGACATCCTCTAAGCAGAGGAATCCTTGCAAAGACTGTCTTTAAAAAAAAAACCAACAAAACAAAACCAAAAGAACCCCCAAAAACAAAACAAAAAAACCCACACCAACCCAAAAAACCCAAAAAAAAACAACACCAAAAAACCCAACAAATTCATTCCTTAATTGTGATTAGTGGTTTAACTTATTTTGGCTATAATTCATAAAGAAATTTCAGGCATCTATCCAGCAGAGATGCGCACAGCTTCTTTGATAGTGGCACCATAACTCCGGTACTGGCAGAAGAACATGTACTGGCAAAAGTGCTTTCAGCAAAACCCAGAGACAGCAACTGCAAAAACAAGAGCAATAAAAGAAAACCCTAGGCAGAGGATAAAGAAAGGGCTAAAGTCAGCATTTTATCTGATAGTCTGTCTTCAGGAAATGCCTGTGAAAACAGTTTTGGAAAGTAATAGCTGATCTGGCTGCAGATATTCCCTGAAATAAGAAAGGTGCAAAATCCTGGTGCCATTTTTTTGAGTGAATTTTTTCATTGTTTTTGGTTGTTTTTTTTTAAAGAAAACAAAATAGGTCTCACCAGAAGAAAAGTATTCTGCCACCCCAGGAAAGGCAGAGTGTCTTATTATGGGTAAAGTATTAGAAGATGCAAAGTTGACAGGCAAAGGGCTCACATAATTCTAAGTGCAAAAGGAAATAAGTCTGCATGAAAAATGAGTGAATGGAAAGGGATAGACAAACACAAAGGAGGTCACTATGGTGTTAAAGTGTTTACCTAGTGAGGTTCTTTCTGAATCTCTGAGTGCCATCACCACAATTTTCCTCATTCTCAGAATTTTTTATGTGCTTTGTTGTTGTTTTTTTTTTAATTGACAGACAATTGTACCTGTGAAAATCTGAACCTTGATCTGTTCTGCTGCATACCTTCTCTTCTTCATTCACTTGAAGGCATGCATTCTGCAGGAGAGGGAAACAGCTGGAGAGCTGGCAGGTGTCATATTGCCACTAAAGACAAGAAATGTGTCTGCAAAGGTTTTCAACTGTTATAACATCCTGCCTAACCACACCAATTAAGCAAGGCATTGTAATTGTTGCTCCCAAAAGCGGGCTTCCCTTCATCCCTCACATTCACATTTACTCAAAACATACATGTCTCTTGCAAAGGCAGTGGACTTGATCTCACTCTGTCAATAGCTTTTTACGGGGACAGAAGCTGAGTGCAATGGAGCCACACATCTGCAATGCAAATGGTATCCTAAACGTGTCTCCAGAAAGCAAATGCACAGCACATGAGACCCCTGACTGATGTACTCTGTCCTGAAACCTGGGAGCAGCATAAATAACACCAACCTCACTGTCAGCACCCAAGGCCCTGGGGCAGCACTACCATGGGGCCACATTCGGTTGTAGGGTGACACATAAGCAGGCATCTTCTCCTTCAATTTATGCTTTATTTTCCATTGGTTTAAAGACAGGAGAAAGCTCCTGAGGAAGAGACATGGAGAGGTGCCCTTGTGCCTGGAGGTGGTGGAGTGGTCTGCAGGGAGGATGGCTGGAAGATGCTGCATCTCCTGCCCTACTTGGCTGAAATGGCAGCTCAAAACTCCAGGCTTCCCTCAGTTGTGGTTTGTGGCTTATGGTTTCTTGGGAGGAGGGGTTCCCAAGGGGGAATAAGGGAGCTGATGCTATAAAACAGGCTGTAAATCACATGTCAACATTTATGGCCAACGTTCATACTTGTAGAAGCATCCTCCAGATTGCTCGGGCTGTTGGGCTGTAGGATGGCTCTTACTGAGCTGGGCAATACTGGGATTGTACAAGCAGCGCTGTGGAAGCAGATCAGACACCCTGCAGACGATGCTGGCATTGGGATCCTAGCAGACAGACTGGGATGGGTGTTTGGGGGCTGTAGAAGCATGTGCATTTCACTCAGCTGTAGCCAGTCCAGAGCCCCTGAAAGTGTCTGGTATATTAAATACTTGTAGGCTCAGGTACTGGATGCAGCACACCTGGAAACTGTACTGTAGAAACAAAGTGGCAGCCTGCCATCTAAGTCAGGCACTCCAGCATCCAGGTCTTCCTCACATCTGGTGCCAGAGTCAATCAGCCAAACCAGATGCTGATCTGATATAGCTGTTACTGGCATGGAAATGGGAAGGGAACCATCCCAAATAACAGCAAAGTGAATGTCTCTTTAGGAACTGCCTAAGTAAATAGATAAACACAATAACATAATCCAACCAAAAATTAAAAATTATTTCCCTGAACAGCAGCAAGTGGAAGATAAGAACCAGCCTTTATCAAGTCCAGAGGCCTCCTGGACAGAAGGAAAAACAAGTGGAAGATCAAATGGATTGTGGGTCAAGTAAAGCACTAGGCAAAGAGGTTTGAGCCAAACCACAGGACACATTTGTCAAGCTCTTAAAAAAATAGAAATGCAGGATCAAAGCAGAAGCACTTTGCAAATATTAACATTTGTCACCTATTTTTTCTTTTGATGTGCTTCATTTTGAAGACATTTCTCCCTTTTCTCTCTCTTTTTTTTTAACAGGATAATCTAATCTTTCAGTACACACACTTGCCTTCTTCAAAAGAAACACAGGGGCAAAATTACTGAAACATGGAAGACTTTAATAAGAACAGATTAAAAGAACCAACATATGGAAAACAAATATTAAAAGTATATTAAGCAACAGTCCAGGGAAATGTTGTTAACACTGTAGTCAAATATTCTAACATAAAGGTTTTGGTAGTTTTCCCAACAAAATACAAATGAAACAATAACTCCTTGTATTGCTTCACATTTGAGTGGAGGAAGAGCATTCCTGTAGCACTTGAGTCAGCAGCAACGTAAAGAAAATCACATTAGCACCAAGGGGATCACATTCATTACTCATCCGTAGGTATTGTTTTGGAGATGCTACCCCGTTGATTACCAGGATTTAAAAAAAAAAAAAAAAATGCAAGGAAAAAAAAAGGTTGAAGACTCTTTATGGAGAGTTTTCAGCTGTGTCTTTGTCCCTGCTACACCAGTTAGAGGAGTCCTTACTCAGCAGTGGGCTGATGCTCCTGTGAGACTGGGTTATAGCTTTGTTTTCTTCTGCCCTTCAGTCAGAAGGTTTCCGTGTCTCCACTGACATCCTGAGCCATGGGACAGGAGAGGGAAACAACCTTGGAAGACTTGGGCCTATGTTGAGAGCAACCTGCTGCACACACTGAGCCACGGCGACCTTTGCGTGCTGCGGCCGAGGCGCTGCTTTGCGCGGCGCAAGATACACAACAACAACAATACCTCAGGCTGAATTTAGGAAATTCGGTAATTGTCAAGTGTGGTAAATCATCTTTAAAGCAAACACTCTTAAAAGCACAGAGATAATGCTCATTCCCCCAGGACGAGGCGGTAGCGAGGAATAGCGAGGCTGTGGGCAGGGTTTCAAAGCAGCCCCGTCGCACTGGGCGAGATAGTGCCGCCCGCTCCCGACGGGATTTCTGAGACTGCTGGCACCAGGGTGACAGGCCAGCAGTCGTTAACAGGGGAAGTCTGTCTGGTGCCTGCTCTTTGTTCCAGCCCCACTTTCATATTTGAGAACCCTTAGTGTATACTTTCTATTCACAGCAACATTTCAGCCTGTCGCAAGTGTGGCCCCTGTGATTATAGTTAGGCAAATACAGCAAGAACCCACACATGCTTGAGCCCTTCAAAGTATCTTTTTTCCCCCCGCTCAGTTTCCACTTGTTAATATTTGACCGAGTCTGTAGTTTGAACAAGTACTTCCCAAATATATTTCAGCTTTCAAAAAGAAAAAAAGAAAAGCCACCGAACGTTTACGGTGTTCAGAGCATTTATGGCTGAAACTCGTTCTGCAGGTTCAGCCATCTGTCCTGCCCATCCTTGCACAACTGTTCTCTTGTAAAATGCAGTTGGCCTTCTTATTGGGGAATGCTCAACACCCCTGGCACCACATTCAGTTCCTCGATGTCCCACCAGGATGACTTCTTGGAAATACTGAAAGCTAGGATGATGCTAGGAAGATGTGGTTCAAGATGCTTACAGCTGCAGGGGAGAAGAAGGCATTGAAATGTAGATAACAATCTCTTAAGGGATCCACCTGAAGGAAGGACATACCCAAAGTGAGGGATTGTGATCACCTCCCTAGAAAGATGATGATGGGATACATAGTTCTGACTACATGAAGGGGAGCTGTAGTACCAGCAGGAACACCAGAGATGGGCCAATGTGAATGTTACTCAGATTAACAAGTACAGTAATTGCCATTCCTAACTGCTATCTACATAAAAGAGCTTGTCAAGGGGACCTATTCCTGTTATTCACCATTAGGAGAAATGTACCTGGAATTTCACAGCAGCTGGAAAACACAGAGTTCCAGCATCTCCAACAGCCGCCCTTCCAAGCACTTTACACAGTCTTAGCGCAGGTGACTCAGTGGGATTTTACACAAAGGCTTCTTCATTCTGCTTCTGGCAGCATAAAGCATTTTAAAGAGGATATCAATAGTGCTGTTTTTATAGAGGCTATAACAATTGTCCTTATGTGAATCTGTTCAACTGTTTAAAATCTCCTTAATCCCATGAGTGGACAAATGTGCAATCAGAGAATTTTACAGACCCAGCTTCTTTTTTTTCAGTTATGCACATATACCAGTGCGGGATTTCATATTTCTGTACATAAGCCTATGCCCTGTATGTTGATATTTTTTGCTCACCAAGACAAGAAAACAAGGATGCTGTGATAGTAACGACAAGGCAGCCCATTTTCCCTTTGAAGAAAGTTCTTCTTTAAAAATAAGCTTTATGATAGATGTAAATAATTGTGTGTTGTTAGAAATTTTGGGGATTTCTTAGTGTGCCAACATAGCACTATAATAATGTCCTTCAACAAGCCTGAAAGGCTTTCCCACGAGCAAGGAAGGAATATGTGGGGTTCATCTCAAAGTCTGTGTAATTACACAGACTTACAGAAACTGCAAAAATAGTGTGGAAACCGCACTGTATGACAGCAATTCCACTTTCATATTTGCCTTGCTTGTAACTGGAACAAAGCTACTTTAGGTGAAGCTCAGTCCCACTACTGCAATCAAAAAGTTCAGATCTCACAGGGACACCAGGGGGAAAAAATGTTGGGAAGGCTGAAAAGGGGAGAGAAAGTTTTTCTAACAGGTTAACTTCCAAAAAATAAATAGCTAAGGTTAATAGCATTTATTAGCAGTGCTGGTTAAGTGTTTGAATCAAGCAATTTTTTACCAAATTTGTCTCACTGTACCATAGGAAACCTCAGAACTACAGAAACCTTCAAAGCCAAGAAGAAAAACCATGGCTCTCCATCCTCCCTAATGGCTGTTATGGTGCTGTTGAAGACACACAATCTCACAGAGCCCCTGCAGACATCCTGGGTGAAGGCACAGTTTTGTTGAGCTGAGTTTTATGTGGCCACTTAAATAAGTATAAAATTTTCCACTATTTTCTTCCCATTTTTCTCACAGGTCATGGATGCTTCCTGTCCATTTCCACAGACTGCAGATGTTAATGCCACATCTCCATTGTCTCTCCTCTGCTATCCCTTTTTCCAGGTGCCCCTTTACTTTCACACATGCTTCTTCCACTCTACCTTCTTATCTTCTACTTTCCCACTGGGCAATCACATTTGGAGCTGTTTTGTCATTTTCTCCCTGGAGGACATCCCTCTTTCTGCAGCACATGGAAACATTACAGCATTCCCTTCACTAATAACACCTCACCAGCTCCAGCGGGCTAGCAGAGGCAACCTGCAATCTCTTGTCTATAAGGCCTAAGGATGCTGCCAAACGACCTCTCTTTGTAGCATTTCTTCCTCCTGGAAATGCAACCATGGAACAGTTAACATTTTCAAAGTGTAAATCAGGCTCCTGTCTTGGATGCAACTGGTACAGTTGGAGCACAGTCGGTTTAAATCAGCTCATAAAATGAAAACTACATAATGAATGAGCACAGAAAATTGACTTGGCAAAACTCCACTGCAATGATTTGTTTTCCAAAGTACAGCTGATTTACAGATTTGAGGCCTTCATTGGCGCTCTCTAGGTTTAAAGCAAGATATTTCAACAAAAATTATAGCTGAAGAGCCGTTCTGCTAATCCAGGAAATGTTCTGGGGGTGACAGTAAACGCTCGAGGTATGTGCGAGAGGGCTATGTCCCAGCTGGTACTGTTACATCTCTGCATTAAGCAGCCAAGCAAGCAGAGTTCCTGGATTTATTGGCTTTCCAGGGCCCTGCCCTGCCCATGGCCCCAGAGCCATCCCGCTACTCCAGCAGGCCAGGCGTGGGTTTAGCCAGGTCCCTGTAAATTCCCTCCAGGTTTCCACCATGTATCTGGAACGGGCACGTGGAGACGTTGCTGGCTCTGTGTGGCTCCCAGCTCCCAGCCCCAAAACCACCCCTTTTCATGGCTAGGTGATTCCTTGGAGGGCAGAGGAAAGCCTTCAAGAGCTAAACCATGAGTAACAGCCCTTGGAGGAAACAAATGCTAGACAAGGCACTTCCTTGGGCCTGCTGCAGTTTCTCTCAATAAAGGGAGAACAAGATCTCCATGTGCTAGCTCCTGTCTGTGCTTTCCAACCCCAGCATTTAACTTTCATCTCATTTCTGAGCAAGGAACCACAAGTTCTTGGAGAGATTGACCTACTACATGCTTTGTCAGTTGTAATGTAAGTCTCATTCCTTAATAAACTGGAAAGTGGCTCTGTTGTGATGACAGAGGAGCTGGTAGCTGACATCAAGTGGAATGCCTGGCTGCACACCAACCATCTGTGGGAAGGTGCCCACAGGCATTTAGGAGCTCTCCAGGATGGATTTTTATTTTATTTTTTTTTTTCTTTCTCCAGCATGAAATTAGATGATGGAAATTTAAAGCTACTTAAGACATAACAAAGTGTAAATCAGAGATAAGTAAGCAGTACAACCCTACAAATGTCAGTGTCCTGAGTATAAGGATCTTTACCCACTGTGTCAATTTAAAAACCAAAACAAGAGCACAAGGGAAACTCAGTAGGACGGACTGTGCCCTCCCTTCAACTCCTATACTGCAATTAAGTCCTCTGGCTTAAGGATGTGATGAAGGAGGTTGATTTCTCTTTTAGAGGATGTGATATTAGCTTGGAAAGACACAGGGATGTTTACTTAAAACTTCCTCACAAATAAAAACTGGATAACGAGTTTATTAAACTTTCAAACTTTTAAAGAAGACAGACTCAAATTATTGTTCCATTTATGATGTGAAGAATGGAAAGACAGAGGCCCTTCTGCTGTGGGGCAGAAAGATGGCTTTGTTTCTAGCATACCTGAACTCCAGAAGTTAGGAAACAACAGATATTTCATATCACTCATTTACCTGGGTCTATGGAAAGAGAAGTTCTGCCACAATATTCTCGTGACCAGAAATACTGACAGTTATCCAACCCACCTCAGGAAGCTGGGAAAGGCTTGTAGAAGAAGAGCTTTTACAGGACAGAAATTGGAAGGAGACAAACTCAAATTACCCAGAAATGACTTGGCTGCAAGAGGGGGCTGGTCAGAACTGTAAATTCAGAGTTTAAGGTGTAAGATTTTCAAAGGGGCATCTCAGTGCCTTGCCCAGCACCACCTGGACCTTTGTGACACGTTTTGGTGGTGTAATGCCAGCAGGATGTCCCCAGTGACTGGACAGCAGGCAGGAACCGGGAAACATGGTTCTTGCTAGTTCAGCTGGGCAAACAGGGCTGGACCTGCACCTTCCCCAACACAGAGCACCTGCCCAGCAAGGCATTCAGAGGCTTTTTTTTTTTACCCAGGGTTTTTTTTGGCAGAAGAAAAATAAAATCCTTCAATTTTCCAGGACTTTTTTCTTCCTCCATTTTTTAGCCCTGGCTTCTTTCAAGCTACAAGTTCTTCCTCTTTATGCCACATCCATGACTTTCTTTTCCTCACAAATTGAAGTGGAAAAATGTTGGCGGAATAACAGAAAATTCTCCAAAAATTCTCTTTTTCTGGAGAAAAATTCTGAGTTTTTTCTTCTTTTATTTTCATTTACAGATTTTCTAGCTGACCATTTTCTCTATCAAGCCTTGGAAAGACTTGATAGCTCCTAAGGGCATGTGAAACCAAACTCACCACCCTGATTCTTAAAATCCTCAGAAGGTCAACATTCAGCAATGCAAAGCATGAGACTATTACTTCTTGCATTTGCACATCATTGTTATCTACTCGAAACTGTAGCTGAAGGAAAGACAGGGAAAACCACAGGGATTAATTCATGTGGCTACCAGGGAAAATTTGCAATTGCCTTAGTATGGATAATATTTTTTTTGTCACTGTTTGCAGGGCAGTGTAAGGGGGCAGCTTGGCTCTGTATGTGTATTCACAAAGAGTAGCGAGTTGGTGGCATGAGCAGAAGTTTGGGGGGGGGGTTGGGGTTTTTTTGCTTCACTTTTTTTTTTTTTTTTTTTTTTTTTCTTCCAATAGACCTGGGCAAAGTTTTGTGTAATTTTCCAGTGACCTTGATTATGCAATTGGGCATGGCTGCTGCCCTAGACGACATCAAAGATGCCACACTCATCAGGTGGCAGGCAGCCCTAGCCAGGTGAGGGACACTGTGAAGGCACCGGGCAGTGCCAGGGGCAGATGGCTCTCCAGCCTGCCTTGTTTAATGAGCTTAATGAACTTCTCCTGGGGAAGCTCTTATTGTTCCAACTCTTTTTTTTTTTTTTTTTTT